>ML397706.1:127229-148254 GCA_005239525.1 Nicotiana knightiana | reverse complement strand
TTATAAAATCAGATGGTGTTTTAAGCCCAAAACGCTTAATTTGGACTTTAATATAAGTTTTAGTTTTGACAATTTGGTTATTGTAAGCTAATGTCTATCCCATTTTATCCTTTTTGGTTTTCTATTAGTTGATTCAAGTGGTAATGTTAGCTTGACGAAATAATATTTGAACGTATTGGCTGGAGGTCCTAATGTGAAGGCAACAAAAATAAATCCCGCCGACGATGCAAAGTATAACCAAAAAGTTTGACTATCATTGCATAGAGTCAAAGATGACTTTAATTTTGTGATCGACACATATTTCTCATGTAGATTTAGTATTAATGTAGTTATTTTAACTTTATAAAACGGTTCAAGCAAGTGTAATTGGTGGATATAACCTAGACTTCTTATTGTTAGATGTAATGTCAGGCATAAATCACTTCATATATGTCACGGTCCATTTTTCTCCTCCGAAAGACATCGTTACAGAAACCTAGTCGCTACGATTAGGTAAGCTTATTAACATTAAAATAAGAAAAATAAAGAGAATAAAGGAACAACTAAGCTTCAATAATAACTATATAATGGTAAAATGTCGCTCGGCATATACAAGTAAAATCAGTACGCGAATTTATACAATATACTTCCCAAAACTCGGAATCACGAGTCACAAGCTCTACGAAAAACTATCTACTGTCTACTATACATAGAGTCTAAGAAGTAAAGGAGGGAAAACAGAGTAAAATATAGAGGGGGGAAACAGAGTAAAATATAGAGGGGGACTCCGAGGATCTGCGGACGCGTTCAGATATATCTTGAAGTCTCCGGTGACTGCTGCGACTGCACTAATACTGAGGCGGACGAGAGGTACCTAGATCTGCACACAAAAACATGTGCAGGAAGGGAGTGAGTACACCACAATGGTACCTAGTAAGTGCCAAGCCTAACCTCGGTCAAGTAGTGACGAGGTCAGTTCAGGGCCCTACTGGTATAAATATAATGAAATAAGACAGAAAGAGATATTACAGTAAAACAAGTACGGAAAACTAACAGGAATAGAATTCAATGAAAGCCAATAGCTCAGAACACAGTAATAGCAACAGGTGATCTCTCGGGATACCGTCCCGTAGTTCCAAACGCAAAATGTGTAGGGGGATCTCCCCGAATATCGTTCCATAGTCCCAAAGTAAATATTCAGTACATGGGGATCTCATGGAATACCGTTCCGTAGTCCCAAAGTAAATATGCAATACAGGAGGATCTCCCGGAATACCGTTCCGTAGTCTCAAAGTAAATATGCAGCTCAACCAATATAAACAACAACTGCAGCAAGGAAATCTACATCTTAGACTAAGTTCACATCAAAGAAATCCGGAAAATCTTACTAAACATGATGCATAGAGTTCAAATAGGCAGTTTAAACACGTAGACATGATTTTCTAATCTAAACAGGGTAGTTGCGAGGGTAGTTATTCGTCACCTCACGTATACGGAGCTCATATATCAAACAACACCAAATTCTAAGGGGAGTCCCCCACACAAGGTTAGGCAAGTCATTTACCCCGAACAAAACTCAAATCAATCTGAAACCACGCTCATGCCATGAGTTTCCACCTCCGAGTGGCCCAAATCTAATCAAATCAATTACATAACGTAAACATAGCTACAAGTAACTAATCTAGCTAATGAAATCAAAGCTAAGGCAAGAAAATAGAAAAACGTCCAAAAAGCCTCCCCGAGCCCACGTCTCGGAATCGAGTAAAAATTACTAAATAAGAACACCCATTCACTCACGATTTCACTCGAACAAGAATCATCCAAATCCGACGCCTAATTCCCACTCAAACCTCAGAAATTTGATTGGGGAACTTATGCCTCATTTTCCCAATTTTCTCACTCAAATTCCTTGATTAAATGAAGAAAACAATAATAGATTGATGAAATGTGATGAAAATAGGATTAGGAATCGTTATCCAAAGATTTCCTCTGAAAAACTCTGGAAAAATCGCCTTCCTCCGAGCTCAAAATCGGCTTTTGTGAAATGAATATCAAACCCTCGAATCTGCCCCTTTTCTGCCCAGTTATTCCGCATCTGCGGTCCCGCACCTGCGCAATTTCCATCGCAGGTGCGGCTTTCCACTTAAAGCTCCTCGTCTGCATCTGCAATCAAGATGTCGCACTTGTGTGTGCACACTTGCAGATCCTTGACCGCTTCTGTGGTCCCAGACCGCTCCTGCGGTTCCTCCTATCGCATTTGCGGGCATCGCATTTGCGGGCATCGCAGATGCGGAAGTCCCTGCGATCCCAGGACTCCTTCCCATTTTTCGCTTCTGCAGTTACTTAGTCGCTTTTGCGGCTCCGCACCTACAGCCCAAAGTGCGTAGGTGCGCATACACCAGATACAGCAGCATCAGAATTCTTCTAAGTCAAGTTTTTCACCCGTTAAGCACCCGAAACTCACCCGAGGCCCCCGGGACCTCAACAAAACATACCAACCAATCCTAAAACACCATACGAACTTAGTCAAGCCTTCAAGTCACATTGAACAACATCAAAAATACGAATTATGCACGGATTCAAGCCTAATGAACTTTGAAATTTTTAAATTCTACAAACGACATCGAAACATATCAAATCTCGTCTGAATGACCTCAAATTTTACACACAAGTCAAAAATGTCACTAAGAACCTACTCCCACTTCCGAAATTTCATTCGAGGCCCGATATCAAAATTTTTACTGCCAACCAAAATCGCCAAAATTCTAACTTTCGTTAATTCAAGCCTAAATCTACTACGGACCTCTAAATCACATTCCGGACGCGCTCTTAAGTCCAAAATCACCTAACAGAGCTAAAGGAACCCTCAAAATTCAAATCCGAGGTCGTTAAAATATATTATGATGTGATCTTGGCATTGTATTAAGTCTTGTTCTGAACCTATGAGTTCCTGCTATATGGTAGAATCCATTAAGTCTGTATACGGTCGAAATCGAGCATACCCAATTTCATTGGTAGGGTAATTACCTTGAGGGTAGATCCGTAATAGATCAGGCTCGAGCTCGAAGATAGTATATCGAACCTGGAGATTGAAGTGTTCATTGAGATCGAGGCCAGCAACAATCGAGACCAAGCATGATTGTCTTCGAGTAAGGCGTAATAATGGAATGGCGAGATATCAGTAATTGGTTGAAGATCACGACGGAAATCCCGGAACAGAACAAATCAAAGCGGTTATTGATGCCAATCGTGAGATTTACTTCCATTATTAGAATTGTACCTTATTTAAGATTCCTCTATTATATAAAGAGGGATCCCATTCATTTGTAAGAGCATCATATTTCACTGACAAGAATTTATACTTCTGCTATTCTCTTTATTTTGCTCATTGTTCATAAGAATTGTTCCGTTCTCTACTGTTCTAATTATCCCCACCTTGATACTATCTCGAATTGAGGTCGAAGCATTGCTTTCACACGGGTTTGATTTATTTTATTATCCAATTTATCTATTTCATTCCTTATTTATCAATTGGTATTGAATTAAATCACATATTCTTAAAACAACAATATAAGTTTAATTGTTACTCGATTTTTAGGTTAACCAAGTCGTAATATCTAATTTTCTATATGCATACGGCTAGGTTCCTTCTCCATTCCTCGTGAACTTTAGAAATCGCCTCATTGAAAGAGTCATATACTGATGGATCGAGATAAAAATGAGCAGAAGACGACTTATTCAATCTCCGTTGGCTATTTTTTATGGTGTTCTTGATTTATACAATGACGTTGGATTCGTTTTAAATTAACCTAGATCTCATACCCTCCTAATTGTTTGATACTAAGGATGCAAAGAGAACGATAAAAAAAGTGCCAAACCTTCCTTCCGCTGTTTGATTTAAGGAAGAAAAGTGTAAGAGATTATACAATTTTTTTTACCACACTATCTTCTCTCGTATTGTTTACTTTCTCTTCTTTCTTTTGTTTTTATTTATTGTACAGTATAATTTTTCGATGTAATTTTTTCTGGTTGAACCCTTTAAACCATGTAGCTCTGCCCAGTGGCTCTTTTGTTCGCAGAACAACATCTCACATATTCTAGAAATTACTCCATAATGTATAATAAGATGAGTTAAAAAAGAAAAATATTTACATTGCAAAGCTCATTTGATATCTGAAATGGGTTTGGCATGAACAAGTTCTTTTAAAATTGAGAGATGTTCTAGTAAGATTTGTTATTTGAGTACTCTTACGCTTTGAAGAAATATAAGGCACCATTTTAGGAGTACTTCCTTCCTTTGAGACAACTTTGTTTGAATTCAGTTGACATACAGACGCTTCTAATGTAGTAGTAATTAAAGTGGCATCGAAAGGTTGTAGCTAGTTCAAATTGCAGTAAATTTTATGGGTGGTCACTCAACTTTGTGTTTATTATTCAAAAGTTATTTTTCTTTCTTTTGTTACGTAAAAAATCATTTAACTTTGTGTTCATTATCCAAAAGTCAGTTTTTTGTTACACAAAAATTATTTTACTATGCTCTAGTTTCACAATAATCACTTTGATCAAATTTTACAAACCTTTCACCTGAAAAATCTATTATGCCCTTGACTATAAATCCTCCCATTTATATAATACCTTCTATATTATATGCAATATAATATACTTTTTCCTAGATATCTTACTTATAATTAAAATAACCTAATATTATCTTATTTATTATTTTTATAAATATTCGTACATATAATTTTTTATTAATATTAATTTTTAAGATATATAAGTAGCATTATTAAATTTATCAGTAACATTATCGTGAATAAATTTCAAGTCAGCGTTCTTAATCATGCTTAATGAAAATTAAAAAAATAAAGCTCATTGATTTATCAGCCAAGCCCTATTCATTAATTTAATAAATAAAATACGTATATTTAGCAAAATGACACATCAGATTAATACTTTCAAATAAATAATATTAATAGATAAAGCTTTAAAAGATTTAATATTAAACACAAATATCTTTGAAATTTCTTTTAAAATTTTTATTGACTGTAAAAAACTATCATTTGTTAAACAAAATTGTTTTTATTATTTTAAATAAATATTAAAAAATAAATATTTTTTAATCATTTTTATAGTTAAGATATGTCCATGTTTGAATATGATTAAACAAATTGAGTGCTATGAAAAATTAAATGTAGGATATATTACAAAAATAATAAATAAAATAATTATAAATAAAATACCTATAAAATATATTACATAGTATACAAGAACATAATAACTTTTCAAGCAAAAGTATTATAAAACTTAGTCAAAGTGACTTTGTGATAAATAGAGAAAAATAAAATAATTTTTGTGTAACCAAAAAAAAGAAAAGTAACTTTTGGATAATAAATACAGAATTAAATAATTTTTATATAAGAAAAATAACTTTTACGTAATAAACACAAAGTTCAATGACCGCTCATGAATTTACTCTTCAAATTCTAAGTTGTGACATTGGTCCTCCCTGAGTTAACAAGAGAGTCGGGGCAGTGGAAATGGAAAAGAGCATGTAAGATCAGAATATTTTGCACCAGTTAGTTGTTGTACGAGTATGCTAACATACAAATTCTCATTTACAAAAAGTTATATTTGGATTCAAGGTGTATACATAATTAAAAAGATGAAATTTGAGCATAACGAAATCTTTTTTTTTTCTTTCCAAGAAAGAATGTATTATCTTTTTTAAGTGAATGAAGCGGTAGGGGAAACCAATGGATGATTTTGATGGAATTTAACGCTCTGAAGTTTTCTTAAATAATTTATATAAAATAAGAAGCATCTATCAATCACTTCTTACTGCTAATTAGTAATTACTCGATTTTAACAATAGAGTTTGTTTTATGACGAACAATCGAAAGGAACAGTAGAAGTTAGAACTTAGAACTACTAGTAATTTAGTTAGATAAATAATGTTTTATACAGTGATAATAATGACGTTAAAAAGAGACACACAGAAAAATGGTTTACCTTTTTCTTGTTTTTAACCTTTTTATCATATATCAGAAAACAATTAAGCAGAAAAGCTTTACTACATAAAGCCCTAACGGAAATAACCGGGCGGCCAGGTGAAATTATTTATTCTTATTTTAATGGACATGATTAATATCTGATCACTTTCTCAACCTATGCTTTTGAGCGGTATAGAATACAGGTAAATTGGTCAAAGTGCGGGTAAGTTAGTCAAAAATATTTAATAAAATAAATCAAAATTTCAAGTTCCCGTATATATAATTTACAATAGACAATCAAACATGTTTTCTTGGTCAGAGCTAAAAGGAATTTTTTTTAATCTGGATTTGAAAAGAGAAACAATTATATTCATGTTTTAGTGGATAAAAATTACTACTTAAATACAACTAAAAAAGTACGTAATAAATAATATTGGGAAATTTTCATAAACCACTATTGTTTAGTGGTTATTAGCTAGTTATAGATACCATTTACTATATTACTTCCTATAGCTATGTTTTCAAGTTTTTTAGAGTGTATTTGATGTATTTAAGTTACTGTATTCATGAATACAGTAGCATTTCATGAAACAGGAGATTACAGCTAGACAAATTTTGTATTCGACTGTATTTACAGAGTGAAACAGGGGATTACAACTAGACAGATTATTGTATTCGATTGAATTCGACTGTATTCACGACGTGAAACAGGGGACTACAACTGTTTTTAAACGGAAAGTGAATCAATTAACATAATAGACTCCTAATATAACACAACAAACTCAATTATAACGGCCATAATCTGTATTTGACGCGAAATATGCTGAATATTTTTTCCAACCTATATACAACAAAAACAGAGCAACTGAATACATTGAAATTCATGGAAAACAGCGAGATACGTTGAAATACAACGAAAAAAAGACAATAAATACAATGAAATACAACGAGATGTTGAAAAATATTGAAATATATTAACAAAATCTTCAAGAAAGCTTTCACAAGCTACCCAAATCGACTCTATTAAAAGGCCCATACCTTCTTAATTCACCAAGACGAATCCACATCATGTAGCTTTTGTGTTTTATCACCCATAAACCTAAATATGAAGTATCGTGTCCTCAAATAGTGCTTGTTTTAGCCACCCATAAACCTTACTTGAGCCATAGTCCTTTCAAGTCCTTGTGGGCATGTCATGGTGCTGTGTGATCAATTATCTATGTTAGGACGCATTCTGTTTTTGACTTTCTGGTGATAGATGTCTTGTTTGAAGGTGGTTAGGTTGAAAAGGTGAATGTGGAAGATGAGAGAGAGGGAGAATAGATATGGGGTAGGGGATACGAGAGATTTGAGGGGATAAAGAAATTTGAGGGGAGAAAGAAAAATAATATAAAGCTATTTATGACTTGAAGGTAGGAGGTGATCATAAATAGATATTTGGATATAAAAAATGAAAAGGTAGCTATGGAATATAATTTTTTAAAAGAGTATTTATTTAAAATAAATAAGATATCAACATTTGCTATAGGAATCTTGAATACAGTAACATATATTCCTTAAAAAAGGACCTTTCAACTGTTTTAAAACGGAAAGGAAATCAATTTAGCATATAAGCTCCTAATATAACTCAACTAACATAATTATATCACCCATAAATAAGGTATCAATCTTTGTTATAGGAGATAAAAATTCCAATAATAATAAGGATTAGCCCTTGATCTACCAAATATTTGGTCGGTGACCAATATAGTGACGAATCCAATTTTCTAGCAAGGGTGATCCCATTTATTATATTTGACTCAAAATTAAACATATTTATGTCTATGTATTAATAGTACTTATTATTAATCGACTAATAACTATATTGCCATGTTAGTAAACTGTATTTGTAAAATAATTTTGGAGAAAATAAAATAATATATAAACAGAAATATAAACGATATAGAAGTTAATCCGAGCTCATTGAACTCACAGTGTTTCATTAAGGAATCTAATCCCCTCCTAGTACCCAAGGTTATGGATGATTTCCTCCAGGATAGAACGAATTACACACTGGTGTAGTGGTACTTCAAACCCAAGTGTTTCAGCGAACACAAAGTTCGATAGCAAATCACACTTACTGTTGCTTTTTTTTGAAGTTAAAACACAATGCAGAAGAAAGGAGGAGAACTCAGAAAAGCGTGTGGAAAATCTGAGAGAACGGACTGGTATTTATAGCCAATGTTGGGATGAAAACTGAAGAGGTGCAACTCTTCAGAATGACTGTTTATGCAAAACGGTCATAGCATAAATGCCATAACATAAATGACTATTTACGCAATAATAAACCGGAAATTCAGGAGGGAGGTTAATTTTCATTTACAAAACTGAAAAACGGAAAACGGACCGTTGGATTTAATATTAATATTCGTTTTAATATTAATATTCTGTTATTAAAATGAATATTTAATAACATTTCTGTTAATATTTTACTATTAACAAATAAATTTGGTCCAAAAAATTAATCAATCAATCATTTGACCAAATCCGAGCTGAGCAAGCGACGACTACGGCGCGAGGCTTGCCTTCTTCTCAACTCTTTAAGAGCTAGAAGAAGAGCAATTGCTTATATACCCATCAAACACTTCTTCCTCTTCCAATACGGGACAATGTTCCTTTGTCAAGGAGGGAAACTCAAATATTACTCAAATATTTTATTTTTCCCTCAATTTCCCGTTCACCATCTTTTAAGTATTAATATAGCTTAAAAACCCAACATGCCCTAGTCCCCCTCTAAATTTTGTACTTTTTATTTATGTAATAAACTGCGTACTGTCGGTGTTTTTTTCTTTAATAATAACTAGTTTGTTTTGTTTAAATTATTAAAACGTAGATAAAAGATCTATAAATAGCAAGTGAATGAAAATAAAATAAAAGTAAACCAAACGTATAACGTTCTGAAATAAATTGAATTTTCTCTTGTATGATATATAGATTCTTAACACTGGGTGCTGTTTTTCCTGCCTAGACTTCTAATGTAATGTAACAGAACGGCAAAATTGCGGACTATTTCTTTGTTTTTTGGGATATAAGTTTGGATATTTATTTTGTGTAATTAGTACATGAAAGCCAGTAAGGAGCAAAATATATATATATAATAATTAGGTCTTTGATTCATGTATTATTTAGCTGAAGAATTTGAAGTCTAAAATTGTGGTCTAACTTAGATATATTTATGATTTATATAGAGATTTTAGTGTGTGGTGTGAAACAAATCTGAGAGGATATAAAAGAGCGACGCTTGTGAGAATAATAGGTTGCGGTATATCATACTGATGGCTTAATATTAAATTGCTAATGCATATATTTCTCGGATAGGATATATGTAACAGCCCACCCACTAGTAATATTATCCGTTTTGGGTCCAAATTTTTACGGGTTTAAAACGCGTTACTAGGGTCTAAATCTTGTTAATTTATATACACAATATCTCTCTTGTGTTTTGCCAATGTGGGACTCTATCTAAAGTTTTGGGTATTACTGTAACGACCCGGCCGGTCGTTTCGTGAGATTAGCCCCGTTTCCTCTGTTTCAACTTTGTCATAGGCTATTTAACCTAATTATGATGTGTTGAGCCTGTTAGTTCGGGTTCGGAGTGGTCGTGGTGAGAATTGAGGCACTTAGTCTCTTAAATGAGCTTAATAGTTGGAAAAGTCAACCGGGAGTTGTCTTATAGGTAAACGACCTCGGAATGTGAATGTCATAGCTCGGATAGCTTCGTTAGGTAATTTGGAACTTATGAGTGTGATCGGAATGAGGTTTTGAGGTCCGGAGTAGAATTAGGCTTGAATTGGCGAAATTGAGTTTTGGCGATTTTCGGTCAGCATTATTGCTATCGGGGTCGGAATGGAATTTCGAAAGTTGGAACAGGTTCGCAGGATCATTTTGGATGTGTGTGTAAATTTTCAAGTTAATCGGACGTGTTTTGGATGGTTTCGACATCTTTGGCGAAATTTAGAAATTTCTTAGTTCATAGCCTTGAATCCGAATTGAATTTAGTGTTTTGATGTTATTTTGGGTGTTCCGAGGGTGCGACTAACTCCAGGCAATCATTTATGACTTGTTGGTATTTTTGGTTGGGGTCCCGAGGGGCTCGAGATGATTTCAGAAAGCCATCGAGGAATTTAAATTGGATAATGCAGAAGAAAAAGCTGCTGGTGCAATGTTTCTGGTGTGGCCGCACCTGCGGAAGTGTAGCCGCATGTGCGGAGAGGCATGCGCAGGTGCGGAGTTTGGTCAGGCTGAAGGAAGTCGCACGTGCGAGACTTGGGCCGCACCTGCGGAGGATTTGTCGTAGGTGCGGGAAATGGCCTTTTAAGTGAAACGCGCAGATGCGCACCTGGGAGCGCATGTGCGAGAAAAGGACTGCATGTGCGGTCATCGTTGGGCAGAACATATAAATAGGACCCTTAGCGATTTTTGGGTCATTCTTCCACCATTTCTACACAGGTTTGAAGCTTTTGAAGGGTTTTGAAGAGGGATTTCGAGAGTTCTTCGTAGAGGTAAGACTTTTGGACTTCAAACTCGTTTATATGTGATTAACGGACTGTTTAGTGGTGAAATTTGTGGGAAATTAGTACCAAAAATTGGTTAATTAGGGCTTGTAATTAGAGACTTTAAAATGGGGATTTGATGGTTCATTTGAGGTCCGATTTTAATGTTCTTGGTATGCATAGACTTGTGGGAGGACGAGGATTCTTGTGATGTAAATTTTATCGGTATCCGAGACGTGGACCCGGGGGTCGGGTTTGGCCAATTTCGGGATTTTTGGGTAATTTTGATAAATTTTGAATGGGCTTCGTTCCTTGGCATATAATAATGATATGAATCTGATTTTTGGTAGATTCGGAGCATTCGGAGGCCGAGTCTAGAGGAAAGGGCACTGTGGGCTAGGATTTTAGCCGGTTTTGAGGTAAGTAACGTTTCCAAACTTGGTTCTGAGGGTTCGAAACCCCATGTTATATGCTATATGATTATAATTAAGGTGATGCACATACCAAGTAACGTGCGTGCGGGCTTGCACCGAGTGATTTGTGGCCTGTCTCATCCCATGGCCCTGTCTAGTAGCTATTCCAGATTGATATCCGCACTTTTATTGATGTGGTTAATGTGAACATGCTAGTAATCATGCTAAGTCAAATGCTAGGGTTTCACGCAGAACATGCGGAGACCCGAGTGATCGTATATTGCTGTCTCCTTATGTGTTTATTTGATTTTGTATACTCAGTCCTGTCATAGCATATCATTTCATGCCTCAGTTTCGGTAATTGTTGATTTCATGTATATTTATCATTGTTCCGGGCTAGTTCATGCATTTGTGAGCTCATGTGAGTGAGACTGGAGAGTAATGACTGAGTGAGGCCGAGAGCCTGTTATTGAGACAGTTATGAGGTCAGACTACACACCACAGCGATACTCTGATCATGCCTTTATTCGCCTGATATAGTGCTTGGACCAATAATGCCTCTCCGGAGTCTTTACACCCCCAGTAGGCGCATTGATATTGAGGGATGGATCTTCCCTAGACATGGATCTTGTCTGAAGTTGATGATATGTGATGGATGGATCGTCTCTGGACATGGATCTTGTCCGAGTGTTGTATTCCGGAGATGGATCTTCTCCGTGGGGGATGGATTGGCCTTTTTCCTCAGTATTGAGTGACTACGGTCACCGGTGTTTATGCATATTCCGGGATGGATTTTCCCTGGACTTGAGAGCCACATACAGTACTGAGTGGACATCTGTGTGAGAGCTGTGAGCACTATGTGAATTTCTACACTATTGATACATTGGCATGTAGTGTACTGAGATGTACTTGGGTTACTCATCATATCAGTCATATTCTGTTTTCATAATCTATTGAAATTGTGAGCATGCCTAAATTCTGTGTATTGTTTTCGTTACAATTATTGAGGTTTAGTCCGTCACTACCACTCAACCCGTAGTTTGGGTTCTTCTGAGTTGGTGTACTCACGTTACCCCCTGCACCTCGTGTGCAGATCCAGGTACAGCGGAACCCGGTAGTGGTTGTTGAGCTAAAATCAGAGTTCCTTGGAGGCATTGAGGTTGCAACTGGCAATCGCAGCCTCGATTATCTCCTTCTATATCTACCTGTCTTATTTAGTTATTTCAGACAATTTTATTCCGGCATTGTATTTTGTTATTCGATGTAGTAGCTCATGACTCGGTGACACTAGATCTGGGTTCGGGTTTCCTCTTACTTATGTTTTTAATGATGATTAAACTCTTAAATGCTTTATAAACATGAAATTTTTGCTGCAAATATAATGGATTTTCCTAAAATTATCTGGTAACAAATGAAATGTGTGGCTTGCCTGATTTCACTATAGGCGCCATCACGACGGGTGTTTTGGTGTCGTGACTAGTTGGTATCAGAGCACTAGTTTAAATAGGTCTCGCCAGTCATGAGCAGGTTTAGTAGAGTCTTGCGGATCAGTCCGGAGACGTCTGTACTTATCTTCGAGAGGCTACAGAACCTTAGGAAAAAAAAAGTCACATTCTTGAATTCTGTCGTGCAAATCTGTTGACTCCTGGAACTAAACTTCTGTTGTTCTCATTCTCTTAGAGATGGTGAGGACTCGCGCTACAGATCAGGGTGACCAGACACCAGCTAGAGGTCGAGGCCGCGGTCGAGGCCGTGACAAAGGGAGGGGTGCAGCCCGCACAGCAGCCAGGGCAATACCTGTGGACCCTACTATTGTTCAGGATCAGGTCCTGGCCGCAGATGTTCCAGCGGGACCGGCTCAGGCACCGGCAATGCCTATTATGATTTCGGGTCTTCATGAGACCCTAGCTCAGATATTGACTGTGTGCACTAGTCTTGCACAGGCAGTCGTTGTGTCTTCTACTGTCGTTACTTCTCAGGCCGGGGAAGGCACTTAAACTCCAGCTGCCCGGACACCTGAGCAGGTTACCCAGGGGCTTCATACACCGGGGGAAGCTCCAGCCCAGCCGGTTTCCCCAGCCCAGGATTTTGTGGTCCCATCTTTGGCAGAAGATGAGCAGCACATGTTGGAGAGGTTTGGTAGACTTCAATCTCCGACTTTCAGTGGTACCGAGGGTGAGGATGCCCAGGGCTTCTTAGTAAAGTTCCAGAGGATTCTTCGCACAGCAGGAATATTGGAGGCCAGTAGAGTCCCATGTACTACCTTCCAGTTCTCAGGAGCTGCACTCGCTTGGTGGGAGGCCTATGAGAGGCGTAGGCATGTTGATGCAGCGCCCCTTACCTCGCGTCAGTTCTCCATTCTGTTCCTGGAGAAATATATACCGCATTCTCGCAGGGAGGAGCTGCGCAGGGAGTTCGAGCAGTTGCGTCAGGGGGACATGACCATGACGCAGTATGAGATGAGGTTCTCCGAGCTGGCCCGTCATGCTATTTGGCTAGTTCCCACGGATAGGGAGAGGATCAGGAGGTTTGTTGATGGCCTCACTTACCAGCTTCTGGTTTTTCTGACCAGGGAGAGGGTGTCTGGTGCTCCTTTTGAGGAGGTGGTTGACATTGCCAGAGAGATTGAGTCAGTTCGCCGCCAGGAGCGAGCTGAGAGGGAGGCCAAGAGGCCTCGAAGATCTGGTGGTCTTGGTGGTGTTCATTCAGGAAGTCAGTCTCAGCACAACAAAGGCCGTTCATTTAGGCCTCCTCAGCTAGCCCGCCCAATCTACAGTGGTGCTTCATCGGGGCATGGTCCCCGCAGCTCTCATCCGGGCCGTTCATCATTCAGTGCTCTTCCAGCCCAGAGTTCATCTCGGCTGCCATCAGTTCAGGGTTCCTCGGTGCATGGTTCTTCTGGTTCTAGGGGTTCCCTTCAGTTCCCACCGTCATTTGATGAGAAGTATTGCTTTGAGTGTGGTGATCCGGGTCATATCAAGAGGTATTGTCCCCGTCTTTCGAGTGGTTTATTCCAGCATAGGATCCAGCCTTCAGCTTCAGCACCAGTTACTACACCACCCGCCCAGGCAGCTAGGGGTAGGGGTCAGTCAGTTAGAGGCCTCCCTAGAGGGGGAGGTCGATCAGGCAGAGGTCAATCTCGCTTTTATGCACTCCCAGCCAGACTAGATGTTATGGCCTCAGATGCAGTGATTACAGGTATTGTCTTAGTCTGTCAGCGAGATGCTTCGGTCTTATTTGATCCTGGTTCCACGTATTCTTATGTTTCATCATACTTTGCCCATTTTCTTGATATGCCCCGTGAGTCCTTAGTTACATCTGTTCATGTGTCGACTCCGGTGGGTGATACTATTATTGCAGACCATGTGTATCGATTGTGTGTGATATCTATTGGGGTCTGGAGACCCGAGTGGATCTGTTATTACTTAGCATGGTTGACTTTGATGTAAAATTGGGCATGGATTGGTTATCTCCGTGTCATGTTGTTCTTGATTGCCACGCTAATACCGTGACCTTAGCGATGCCAGGATTTTTGAGAGTTGAGTGGAGAGGTTCTATTGATTATGTGCCTAGTAGGTGATTTCTTACTTGAAGGCCCAGCGTTTGGTAGGAAAAGGGTGTTTATCGTATTTGGCTTTTGTGAAGGATGCCAGTGTTGAGACTCCCACTATTGATTTTGATCCTGTGGTCCGTGATTTTCTGGACGTGTTTCCTGCTGACCTGCCAGGCATGCCACCTGACAGGGATATTGATTTTGGTATTGATTTGGCGCCAGACACTCAGCCTATCTCTATTCCACCGTATCGTATGTCACCGACGGAGTTAAAGGAATTGAAGGAGCAGCTTCAGGAACTCCTAGATAAGGGATTCATCCAGCCTAGTGTGTCACCTTGAGGTGCACCGGTGTTGTTTGTAAATAAGAAGGATGGTTCCATGAGGATGTGTATTGATTACAAGCAGTTGAACAAGGTTACAGTCAAGAATAAGTATCCTTTGCCTCGCATTGATGATTTGTTCGACCAGCTTCAAGGAGCTAGGGTGTTCTCTAAGATTGATTTGAGATCCAGGTATCATCAGCTGAAGATTCGGGATTCTGATATTCCCTAGACAACTTTTAGGACTCGTTATGGTCATTATGAATTTATGGTGATGTCTTTTGGGCTGACCAATGCCCCAACAACATTCAAGCATTTGATGAACAACATGTTTCAGCTGTACTTGGATTCTTTTGTCATAGTGTTCATTGATTACATCCTGGTATATTCTCATAGCCAGAAGGAGCATGCTCAGCATTTGAGAGTTGTTTTACAAAGATTGAGGGAGGAGAAGCTTTATGCAAAGTTCTCCAAGTGTGATTTTTGGCTTTGCTCAGCACCTTTCTTGGGACATGTGGTGTCCATTGAGGGTATTCAGGTTGATCCAAAGAAGATAGAGGCGGTGCAGAGTTAGCCCAGACCGTCCTCATCTACAAAGATTAGGATCTTCCTTGGTTTGGCCGGATATTACCGTCTCTTTGTGGAGGGGTTTTCTTCTATTGCTTCGCCTTTGACCAAATTGACCCAAAATTTAGCTCCATTCAGGTGGTCAGACGAGTGTGAGGAGAGCTTTTAGAAGCTCAAGACTGCATTGACCTCAGCTCCAGTATTAGTGTTGCCATTAGCTTCAGGTTCTTATACCGTATATTGTGATTCCTCGAGGATAGGCATCGGGGGCATGTTGATGCAGGAGGGTAGGGTGATTGACTACGCCTCGCGCCAGTTGAAGACTCATGAGAAGAATTATCCCGTACATGATCTCGAGTTAGCATCCATTGTTCACGCCTTGAAGATTTGGCGTCATTATTTGTACGGTGTGCATTGTGAGGTTCTTACTGATCACTGTAGTCTATAGCATCTGTTTAAGCATAAGGATTTGAATTTGCGTCAGAGGATATGGTTGGAGCTTCTCAAGGATTATGACTTCACTATTCTATACCACCCGGGGAAGGCCAATGTAGTGGCTGATGCCTTGAGTCGCAGAGCAGAGAGTTTGGGGAGTCTAGCATATCTCTCAGCAGCAGAGAGACCACTAGCCCTTGTTGTTCAGGATTTAGCAGGTCAGTTTGTGATATTGGACTTATCGGAGCCTCACCGGGTGTTGGCTAGTGTAGCTTCCAGGTCTTCTCTGTATGACCGGATCAGAGAGTGCCAATATGATGATTTACACTTGCTCGTTCTTCAGGACAGGGTCCGGCGAGGTGATTCCAGGGATGTAGTGATTGATGATGACAGGGTTATGAGGATGCAGGGTCGGATTTGTGTGCCCAATGTGGATCGGCTTCGAGAGTTGATTCTAGCAGAGGCCCATAGCTCGCGGTATTCCATCCATCTGGGTGCCGCGAAGATGTGTCAGGATATGAGACAACATTATTGGTGGAGGCGAATGAAGAAGGATATTGTTGAGTTTGTAGCTCGGTGTCTCAACTGTCAGTAGGTCAAGTATGAGCACCAGAGACCAGGTGGATTGCACCAGAGGTTGGATATTCTGGAGTGGAAGTGGAAGCGGATCGCCATGGACTTTGTAGTTGGACTCCTATGGACTTCGAGGAAGTTCAACGCTATTTGGGTCATTGTAGACCAGCTGACCAAGTCTGCGCACATCATTCCTGTTGGTACTACTTATTCATCGGAGCGGTTAGCTGAGATTTATATCAGAGAGATTGTCCGGTTGCATTGGGTTCTGATTTCTATCATTTCCGATAGAGGTACTTAGTTCACATCCCAGTTTTGGAGGGCCGTGCAGAGAGAGTTGGGTACTCAGGTGGAGTTGAGCAGATGTTTCATCCTCAGACCGACGGGCA
This sequence comes from Nicotiana knightiana, assembly GCA_005239525.1. NCBI lineage: Eukaryota > Viridiplantae > Streptophyta > Magnoliopsida > Solanales > Solanaceae > Nicotiana > Nicotiana knightiana. Next base: position 131,501 of record ML397706.1, on the reverse strand, counting down.
GTCAGAGCGTACTATTCAGATTTTGGAGGACATGTTGCGTGCCTGTGTCATTGATTTTGGGGGTTCATGGGACCAGTTTCTTCCACTCGCAGAGTTTGCTTATAATAATAGTTATCAGTCGAGTATTCAGATGGCTCCGTATGAGGCTTTATATGGTAGGAGGTGTAGATCTCCGGTAGGTTGGTTCGAGCCGGGTGAGGCCAGGCTATTAGGCATAGATTTGGTTCAAGATGAGATGGATAAGGTGAAGTTAATTCAGGAGTGGCTTCTCACGACGCAGTCTAGGAAGAAGAGTTATGCGGACCGGAAGGTCCGGGATGTGTCTTTTATTGTTGGGGAGAAGGTACTGCTGAAGGTGTCACCCATGAAGGGTGTTATGCGGTTCGGGAAGAGGGGCAAGTTGAGGCCCCGGTTCATTGGACCTTTTGAGGTGCTTCAGAGAGTTGGAGAGGTGGCTTATAGACTTGCCTTGCCACCCAGCTTCTCGAGTGTTCATCGGGTATTTCATGTTTCGATGCTCCGGAAATATGTTGGTGACCTGTCTCATGTTTTGGACTTCATCACGGTTCAGCTTGAGGGTGATATGTAATATGAGGTGGAGCCAGTGGCTATTTTGGATCGACAGGTTAGAAGCTTGATGTCTAAGGATATAACTTCAGTAAAAGTATAGTGGAGAGGGCAGCCGGTGAAGGAGGCCACCTGGGAGACCGAGCGGGAGATGCGGAGCAGACATCCTCACTTGTTTGAGACTCCATTTCTAAACCCGTTCGAGGACGAACGTTTGTTTAAGAGGGGGAGAATGTAACGACCCGGCCGGTCATTTCGTGAGATTATCCCCGTTTCCTCTATTTCAGCTTTATCATATGCTATTTAACCTAATTATGATGTGTTGGTTGTTAGTTCGGGTTCGGAGTAGTCGTGGTGAGAATTGAGGCACTTAGTCTCTTAAATGAGCTTAATAATTGAAAAAGCCAACCGGGAGTTGACTTATAGGTAAACGACCTAGAAATGTGGATTTCATATCTCAGATAGCTTTGTTAGGTGATTTGGGGCTTAGAAGTGTGATCGGAATGTGGTTTTGAGGTCCGGAGTAGAATTAGGCTTGAATTGGCGAAATTGAGTTTTGGCGATTTTTGGTCGGCAGTGGAATATTATCTATCGAGGTTGGAATGGAATTTTGGAATTTGGAAAACGTTTGTAGGGTCATTTTGGATGTGTGTGCAAATTTTTAGGTTAATGGACGTGTTTTGGATAGTTTCGGCATCTTTCGCGAAATTTGGAAATTTCTAAGTTCATAGCCTTGAATCTGAGGTGAATTTAGTGTTTTGATATTATTTTGGGTGTTCCGAGGGTGCGACTAAGTCCGGGCGATCATTTATGACTTGTTGGTATTTTTGGTTGGGGTTCCGAGGGGCTCGGGATGATTTCGGACAGCCACAGGGGGATTTAAAATTGGATATTACAATAGAAAAAGTTGTTGGTGCAATGTTTCTGGTGTGGCCGCACATGCGGAAGTGTAGTTGCAGGTGCGATGCCGCAGGTGCGGAGAGGCATGTGCAGGTGCGAAGTTCTGTCAGGCTGAAGGAAGTCACAGGTGCGAGACTTGGGTCGCACCTTGCGGAGTCGCAGGTGCGGAGGATTTCTCGCAGGTGCGGAAAATGGCCTTTTAAGTGAAATGCGCAGGTGCACACCTGGGACCGCAGGTGGTCATTGCTAGGCAAAACATATAAATAGGACCCTTAGCGATTTTTGGGTCATTCTTCCACCATTTCTACACGGGTTTGAAGCTTTTGAAGGGTTTTGAAGAGGAATTTCGAGAGTTCTTCGTAGGGGTAAGACTTTTGGACTTAAAACTCGTTTATACGTGATTAACGGATCGATTAGTGGTGAAATTTATGGGAAATTAGTACTGAAATTGGGTAATTAGGGCTTGAATTAGAGACTTTAAATGGGGATTTGAGGGGTCATTTGAGGTCCGATTTTGATGTTCTTGGTATGTATATAATCGTGGGAGGAGGAGGATTCTTGTGATGTAAATTTTATCGGAATCTGAGACGTGGGCCCGGGGGTCGGGTTTGGCCAATTTCGGGATTTTTGGGTAATTTTGATAAATTTCTGATGGGCTTCGTTCCTTGGCATATAATAATGATATAAATCTGATTTTTTGGTAGATTCAGAGCATTCGGAGGCCGAGTCTAGAGGCAAGGGCACTGTGGGCTAGGATTTTAGCCGGTTTTAAGGTATGTAACGTTTCCAAACTTGGTTCTGAGGGTTCAAAACCCCGAGCTATATGCTATATTATTATAATTAAGGTGACGCACATGCCAAGTGACGGGCGTTTGAGCCTGCACCGAGTGATTTAAAGCCTGGCTCATCCCATGGCCTTGTCTAGTAGCTATTCCGGATTGATATCTGCACTTTTATTGATGTGGTTAATGTGAACATGCTAGAAATCATGCTAAGTCAAATGCTAAGGCTTCACGCCGAACATGCGGAGACCTGAGTGGTCGTATATTGCTGTCTCCTTACGTGTTTATTTGATTTTGTATAGTCAGTCATGTCATAGCATATCATTTCATGCCTCAGTATGGAGAGTAATGACTGAGTGAGGCCGAGAGCCTGTTATTGAGACAGTTATAAGATTGGACAGCACATCGCAGCGATACTCTGATCATGCCTTCGTTGGCTGGATTGGCCTTTTTCCTTAGTATTGAGTGACTACGGTCACCGGTGTTTATGCATATTCCGAGATGGATTGTCTCTGGGCCTGAGGGCCACATACAGTACTGAGTGGACTTCTGTGTGAGAACTGTGAGCACTATGTGCATTTCTACAATGTTGATACATTGGCATGTAGGGTACCGAGATATACTTGGGTTACTCATCATATCAGTCATATTCTGTTTTCATTATCTATTGAAATATTGAGCAATGCCTAAATTCTGTGTACCGTTTTCGTTACAATTATGAGGTTTAGTCTGTCACTACCTCCTAGCCCGTAGTTTGGGTTCCTTACTTCTGAGTTGGTGTAATCACGTTACCCCCTGCACCTCGTGTGCAGATCCAGGTACAACGGGACCCGGTAGTGGTTGTCGAGCTGCAGTCAGAGTTCCTTGGAGGCATTGAGGTAGCAGCTAGCGATCGCAACCTCGATTATCTTCTCCATCTACTTGTCTTATCTAGTTATTTCAGACAATTTTATGTGGGCATTGTATTTTGATATTCGATGTAGTAGCTCATGAATCGGTGATACTAGATCTGGGTTCGGGTTTCCTCTTACTTATATTTTTAATGATGATTAAACTCTTAAATGCTTTATAAACATGAGACTTTTGCTGCAAATATAATGGATTTTTCTGAAACTATCTGGTAACAAATGAAATGTGTGGCTTGCCTGATTTCACGATAGGCTCCATCACGATGGGTGTTTTGGGGTCGTGACAGTTACATACACCCGCTCTTATGGACTTACCGTCCTCGTTGATTTTTGCCCCACCGCATGAAATTTGCCTAGACTCAGCACTGAGGTTGGCCCCGCCTAATCAGAATTTTCTTAAACTCAATTGAACTCTGACCCACCATCGGCAAGGACCTGGCTCTGATACCATCTGTAACAGCCCATCCCGCTAGTGATATTGTTCACTCTAGGGCTAGGCCCTCCCGGGTTTAAAACGTGTCACTAGGGTTTAAGGCTTGTTAACTTATATACTCAACATCCCTCTTGTGTTTTCCGATGTGGGACTCTGTCTAAAGTTTGGGGTGTTACATACACCCCCTCTTATGGACTCGTCTAGACTCATCATTGAGGTTTGCCCCCCCCCCCCCCCCTAAACTGGATTTGCTTAAACTCAATTTGCCTAAATTCAGTTGAACTCTGACCCACCATCGGCAAGGCCGACACTACCTGGCTCTGATACCTTCTGTAACAGCTCAGCCTGCTAGTGATATCTTCCGTTCTAGGGTTAGGCCCTCGCGGGTGTAAAACATGTCACTAGGGTCTAAGGCTTGTTAACTTATATACCCAACTATCCCTTTTGTGTTTTGCCGATGTGAAACGCTGTCTAAAGTTTGGGGTGTTATAATATATTGACATTGAAGTAAAGTTCAAATATTTGGCCAATACTACTACATCTATTTTAGTATTTTGCTATGTCATGACACAAATTACAGCTTCAACGGACAACAACAACGGAAAAATAGTATTATAAAACTTCTAGTAAGATAATAGCAATATATATATATATATATATATATATATATATATATATATAT
>ML397706.1:102126-114544 GCA_005239525.1 Nicotiana knightiana | reverse complement strand
TCAATTGTATTGCAATAACCATGTTGATTCCGAATTTGAATTTCCAATGGGTCAATGTGAGTATTACCCGGATATGGAAGCATTGAGGCCAGGGTGGCTAAGGCATCAGCCAATTCATTGTGAAACCTGGGAATGTACCTGAACTCAATAGACTTGAACCTTTTGCTAAGATCTTCCACACATTGTCTATAAGGAATGAGTTTGATATCTCGAGTCTCCCAATCACCTTGAGCCTGCCGAATAAGCAAATCTGAATCTCGCATCACCAACAGTTCATGCACATTTAGATTTATTGCCATGTTCAGACCCATGATGCAAGCTTCATATTCTGCCGTGTTGTTTGTACAGAAGAAACGAAGTCGCGCCGTAGCTGGGTAATGTTGCCCAGTAGGTGATATAAGAATTGCTCCAATCCCTACGCCTTTGATATTGACAGCCCCATCAAAGTATAGTTTCCATGTTTGACTTTCATCTTGGACTACTTCTTCAATTAAATTAACCTCTTCATCTGGGAAATATGTGTTCAAAGATTCACACTCATCATCAACCGAGTTTCCTGCCAGATGGTCAGCCAAAGCTTGCGCCTTCATGGCAGTACGAGTGACATAAACAATATCAAACTCTGTGAGCAGGATTTGCCATTTTGCCAATCTGCCTGTTGGCATCGGCTTCTGAAAGATGTACTTTAGAGGATCCATTCGGGATATGAGGTAAGTTGTATAGGCCAAGAGATAATGCCTAAGCTTCTGGGCGACCCAAGTTAAGGCGCAACATGTCCTTTCCAAAAGAGTGTATTTGGCCTCATAAGTGGTGAACTTTTTGCTCAAATAATAGATTGCTTGTTCCTTTTTGCCTGTGGCATCATGTTGACCCAGAACACAACCAAAAGAACTATCCATTACTGACAGATATAAAAACAGAGGCCTACCAAGTTCCGGCGGGACCAAAACAGGGGGATTTGACAAATATTCTTTGATCTTATCAAAAGCTTCTTGGCACTCATCTGTCCACTTGATAGCGGCGTTCTTTTTCAACAACTTGAAAATAGGCTCACATGTGGTTGTAAGCTGCGCAATGAACCTGCTGATGTAGTTCAACCTCCCGAGTAAACTCATGACTTCTTTTTTATTCTTTGGGGAAGGAAGCTCTCGAATGGTCTTTATCTTTGAGGGATCCAACTCAATGCCCCTTCGACTAACTATAAAACCCAAAAGCTTCCCAGAAGGAACTCCAAATGCACATTTGGCTGGATTGAGTTTGAGATTGTACCTTCGTAGCCTTTCAAAGAACTTTTTCAAGGCTTGANGCGCCTTCATGGCAGTACGAGTGACATAAACAATATCAAACTCTGTGAGCAGGATTTGTCATTTTTCCAATCTACCAGTTGGCATTGGCTTCTGAAAGATGTATTTTAGGGGATCCATTCGGGATATGAGGTAAGTCGTATAGGCCAAAAGATAATGCCTAAGCTTCTGAGCGACTCAGGTTAAGGCACAACATGTTCTTTCCAGAAGAGTATATTTGGCCTCATAAGTGGTGAATTTTTTGCTCAAATAATAGATTTCTTGTTCCTTTTTGCTNTCCATTACTGACAGATATAAAAACAGAGGCCTACCAAGTTCCGGCGGGACCAAAACAGGGGGATTTGACAAATATTCTTTGATCTTATCAAAAGCTTCTTGGCACTCATCTGTCCACTTGATAGCGGCGCTCTTTTTCAACAACTTGAAAATAGGCTCACATGTGGTTGTAAGCTGCGAATGAACCTGCTGATGTAGTTCAATCTCCCGAGTAAACTCATGACTTCTTTTTTATTCTTTGGGGGAGGCAGCTCTCGAATGGTCTTTATCTTTGAGGGATCCAACTCAATGCCTCTTCGACTAACTATAAAACCCAAAAGCTTCCTTGAAGGAATNCCTTTCAAAGAACTTTTTCAAGTCTTGCACGTGGTCATCTTGTGTTCTGGATTTAATGATCACATCATCAACATACACTTCAATCTCTTTGTGCATCATGTCATGGAATATGGTAGTCATGGCCCTCATGTAAGTTGCCCCTGCATTCTTCAAACCAAATGGCATGACCCTATAACAATAAGTTCCCCATGGAGTTGTGAAGGCGGTCTTTTCTGCATCTTCTTCATCCATCAGAATTTGGTGATATCCGGCGTAACAATCCACAAAAGATTGGATCTCATGTTTAGCACAATTGTCAACAAGGATATGAATGCTGGGTAATGGAAAGTTTTCTTTTGGACTTGCTTTTTTTAAATCCCTATATTCAACACAAACTCTGATATTCCCATCCTTCTTCGGCACTGGCACAACATTTGCTAACGATGTAGTATACCGGACGACCCTGATCACGTTTGCACTTAATTGCTTTGTGATTTCTTCTTTAATCTTATCACTCATGTCTGTCTTAAACTTCCTTTGTTTTTGCTGGATTGGTGGAAAATTAGGATATGTGGGAAGCTTATGAACCATTAAATCAACACTCAATCCCGACATGTCATCATACGACCAAGCAAACACATCTCTGTACTAGAACAAAACTTGAATTATGGAATCCCTCATTTTTTGTTCAGTATGAATGCTTATTTTTGTTTCTCTGGTTTCTTCAGGACTTCCCAGGTTAGTTGTCTCAGTTTCATTTAAGTTAGGCTTAAATTCTCAAATTGGTCAAATTCCTTTTTTATTTCCTTAAAAGCCTCATCCTATCATACTCAACTTCTTGATTCATTATTTCAATATTAGACAACTTTTTAAGATCTGGGCATGAATTCCGCATGCATGTCATGTTTTTAAAGCCAACATTAACGAAACTAAAAATGATAAGAAATTACAAAAATTAGGGAAATGAAAAGACAAAATTTTACTATGAAACTGGAACTTCATTCCATTTAATTTGAAAGGGTAGAAGGATTAACATCAAAGAAAAGCAATTAAACTAAAATATCTGGATTACAACTCTTAAAATAATACAGATACAGGAAAAGCAGCAAAACAGACTACCACGACTCCTTCTTGATGGGAAGAGGAGTTGCTTCCCAGTTGTTGAGCGAGGTATCTGGACCAATCAGCTGAACACTTGCACGACTAGGGCCCTCACCAACTTGAACCATATTGATCTCATAGAACATCTCCTTGAGACTCTGGCAAACTTCATCAATGTCATCCTGAGTAGAAGGATTTTGGGCTTCTTCAAATTGCGGCTTGACAAAAGAGTAGGCAATGTGAGGGATTGGTTTGGACAAATTCCAACCATTCTTTTTGCGGGCCTTGGCTCTGTCTATGTCAGTCGACGTTGGTTTAAAACCCAAACCAAAGGTATATTTCTTCAAAAATGGAGCAATATGGTTCACAATTCCTTGCAGAGAGGATCCTAATCCTTTTCCTGGTTCATAACTGTTCCTTAACATCAGCGAAGCTACCATCATAGATGTGGCTGACAGGCGTGGATTCTGAATTGGTTTTCCTTCTTCCACTTGATCCACTTAAATCACCTCAAATGCTTGATATATGAGGCATTCACATCCTTCCTTGGCCTCGATACATGGAATGGACGGGTCTTTATAGACTGATGAGTCGTCTTCCCCATGAACAACAATTTCTTTCCTATCATACTCAAATTTGACCATTTGATATAGGGTGGATGGTACAGCTCTAGCCATATGGATCCACGGCCTTCCCAGAATAAAATTATAGGAAGTTTTCATATCCAACAATTGAAAGACAATGTTAAAATCAACCGGGCCGATTGTCATGGTGAGTTCGATTTCCCCAATAGTGTCTCTTCTTGAACCATCAAAAGCTCTGATGCTGACATTACTAGTTCAAATTCTGTTAGTGTCAATGTTCAGCTCTTGTAGAGTAGAAAGAGGGTATACATCTACACTTGAGCCCCCGTCAATCATGACTCCTTTCACGTAATGCCCTTCACATTTGACCATAAGATGCAAAGCTCTATTGTGCCCAGCCCCTTCCTCAGGCAAATCATCATCGCTGAAAGAAATCTTATTCACTTCAAAGAATCTTTCAGCCATTTTTTCTAGCTGATTCACCGTTGTCTTTTCTGAGACATATGCTTCGTTCAGAGTTTTGATCAACACACGGCGATGTTCTTCTGAGTGCAAAAGCAGAGATAACAAAGAAATCTGAGCAGGGGTTTTCCTTAGTTGGTCAATGATTGAGTAGTCCTGCATTTTCATCTTCTTAAGGAATTCCTCCGCTTCTTTTTCTGCAACTGGTTCTTTCACTAGCAAGTGACTTTCCCTGGCTTGCTTAGATTTTCTCAATTCCTCTGGTGAGTAGCACCTTCTAGAGCGGGTCAAGACCCCCACTTCATCTACTTCTTCAACTATCTCTTTTCCTTTGTATGTCATGACAGTCTTGTTATAATTCCAGGGAATAGCTTTTGTGTTTGTCACTGGGAGCGGTGCAACAGGTCGGATCACAACCGTCTCTGTTATATTTCTCAAACCATTATTTGGAACGATCTTTTGAATGCCCCTGGGGATGTAAATTTTTGGCCCACCCAATTGAACCTCAACCTTTTTTGTGCATCCAGGAACATAGAGAATCATTTTTCCAGAACCTGCCAAGTTCAAACTTGAACTCGCACCTTTCATAGTCAACGGTGCCAAATGCGGCGGGCTTATTATCACTTTTGGTTCTTGCCCTCTGGTTCTAACAGCCATCTCTGTCTTTCCAGACTGCTTATAATCCCGATCATCACAAATCATCCCAATAAAATATGTATTATCATGAATTGGGAGCAGATTATTTGTGATATTAGGAGTATCCTCATTGTTTGTTACCATAATTTCCTTTGCTTCAATCAAATTTTCAATGGCTTTCTTTAATGTCCAATAATTTTCGATACTATGACCATGGGTGTTAGAGTGATACTCACATCTTTCATTTGAATCAAAACCTTTTGAATTTGGATTCACATAACGCGGCATGACAGGTTCAATCAACTTCAGCTGCATCAACTTTCGAAATAGGCTTGTATACGATTCTCTAATTGGGGTGAACTCTTTCTTTGGCTCCTGTTCTATCATATATTCCTGTCGGGGACGAGGATTATATGGTGCCTGAAAATTCGGCTGGAGTTGACGAGAGCCTTGAGGAATCGGTGCCCTCCATTGTTGGTGATTAGGAGGCCTAGCATAAGCCTGGGTATTGAACACTGTGTATTGTTGCGGGGGAACTGAGTATCGGGGACCTTGAGGTGGATAGTAATGTTGAGAGTTGGATTGTCCTTGTTATAATTTCACGTAAGAAGGAACTATTCCTCTTTGAACTCTCCCGAACCCAGATGCCATCATGGATCCTTCCTCTTTCTTTTTCCGATTTCCAAAACTGCCTGACCCGCTTTGAATTGCTTCCGTGGTCGCCTTAAGGGCTACCTGACTCAAAATTTTGCCCGATGTCATGCCATTCTCAACTATTTCATCAATCTTAATCGCCTCAGCGAAAGGCTTACCAATGGCAGCCAACATGTAATGGAGGTAATCAGGATCTTGAGCTTGGAGAAAATAGTCAATCATTTGTGCCTCTTTCATTGGTGTTTTGGCCCTAGCAGCCTGCTCTCTCCACTTGATTGCATATTCTTTAAAGCTTTATATTGTTTTCTTCTTTATGTTGATGAGAGAGGAATGATCTGGCACTATATCAATGTTGTACTGAAACTGTTGGACAAAGTCTTGAGCCATGTAGTTCCAAACGTGTCAGTGAGAGATGTCTTGACCTCTGAACCACTCTGAAGCAATTCCTGTCAAACTTTCCCCAAAATAAGCCATGAGTAATTCTTCTTTGCCTCCTGCTCCCCTTAATTGGTTACAATACCTCTTCAAATGGGCAACGGGATCATCATGCCCGTCATACTTATCAAACTTGGGAGCCTTGAAATCGGGTGGCAAATGAACATGGGGGAACATTCATAAATTGTTGAACAAAACACTCTTGTGGCCTCCCAAACCCTGTATGTTTCTCATGGTTTGTTCCAGGCTCTTCATTTTTCTGGTCATTTCCTCTTGTTCCCTATTCTTGTCGGGTTTTTCGATCTCAACTAGGAACATGTTCTGAGGAGTATGCTTGTATGAATCTGGAACTTTGAAAGTTAATTCTGGAGAGTAATGTTGGGCATCATGAGCATTCAGTTGTGGATCATTGTTGGACTTTTGAGCAAGAGCCGGTTGAGGAACAGTGATGGTATGGATAATGGGTACATTAGGTGGGTCATTTCTGAGGGATGCTGTTGGAGGACGTGGAATGGAGGTACTAGGGATAGTGGGAAGGTTAATGCTCGGAAAGAATCCAGGTCCAGGTTGGTACAATGGATTACTTGTTATGGACACAGGCACTTGACTTGCAACTGACACACTATGAAGAATGTCTAAAGGCCCTATGGGTAGTGGGGTGGTGCTTGTCCATTCACCCAAGCTTGGTACATCTCTGCCAATTGTTGCTTCAACACTCTTACTTCTTCAACCAGTCTCGTAACTTGTTTGACCAATTGTCCATGGACATCATCATTATCTGACTCATTCTCACTGTTGTTTGCCATTTTACTTTTTCCTTTTGATCTCGTGTTATAAGGGTGATTCGCCAGTTTAAACCACAAACCAACCACCTCTATTAACTTTATCTCTTTGATGACAAACAACAAACGTGTTAGAGTTAGGCATTTTGCAGATATTAATCACACGTTGTATGTCATGCATCTAATACCATTTTCATATCTAGAATGAGTTTGACAGGCTTCATGCTTCATCCCGGCTTATTGGTTTATTTTCATCTTGAATTTAGCGTTCTCTTTTCTTTCTGTCTCTTTTTTTTTATTTATTCCTAAAATCCCTTCTTTTTTTTAGATTAGTTATGGTTATGATCGCATCCGAGGGGGATTGCCTATGTATCATGACGCCGCATGAATCAGACCATTACGTAGTTCAGGAAGAATAAATAAATAAAATAATAGTCTTTTTTTATTTTTTTAACAAAACGAAATAGATCAAAATATAACGACGGAAAGAAAATTACATCAAAACGACCTAACAGACTTTGACAAAATTAAAAGACAGTAATTTAAAAGACTAAACAATGACTAAAAATAAAATAACTGGTACATGAAAAGTTCTAACAACTAGACTAAATTTCAACTCCACAATCATTTGTTTTCAACCACTGGCACATCTGCTCATGGTGGGGCTTGCCCTGGCTGACCCCCCAATGTACGGTACGTCCTCTCTAACTCTACTGCAAGATGACGGGCAAATGTAGGTGCATGTTCCAAAAAATTATCATAATACATCCCTTGGCAGTTCACATAATTTTGAGCGGTATAAACAGCCAAATCATGGACTTGCTCTCTAAAATACTGAAAATTCTGGTCTCGATCTTGTAACTGTTGCTGGCGAGTGGTGGCTATCTCCCTTATGTGGCTCTCGCGATCTAATGCTGACTCCAACTGAGCCCGAAGTCTAGCCTTCTCGAGTCTCGCCTGAGCCATCTCCCTATCAAAATCTGCATGCTGGTATTCTATATTGCACCTTCTCATTTCTTCCAACTATGCATGGAGCTTAGCTTCTGAACGTACCCAATGGGCCTTCTCTCTCTCTCGAATTGAGACCTCTCTTCTTCAAATTTTGTTACTTGACGATCCTTACTTGATTCGTCCTTCTCACTTAACTGTATGATTGTTTCCTTGTCTTTGTCCAACGCCTTTTCAATCTTTGCCAAAATGGAATCATAATCTTGCATCTTTTCCATCAAATTGGCAGTGGTTCTCTGGTATTTCCAACTTCTCACTGGCACCTCAGAGGCTTTCTTCATCTGCTGAAGCTGAACACGGAGGGTTTCATTCTCGCGGATAAGAATCTTCTTTTCACCTTCCGCTTCTTGTGCTTGTAAGTTTTTTTCAAAATTGAGGTTTCTCAAGCTTTCTTCTAAGGCATGAATAGTTGCTTTATATCCCTTTTCTTTTTCACCCCAAGCCAAACATTCTTGGATTTTATCATCAAAGGCTTGAACATGCGGCCTTTTTACGGGTCTTTTGGGCTCAGGTTCTCGCTCATCATCCACGCGAGATCTCTTCTCAAACCACTTAGCATAACCCGGATCTATCTCACCTTTCGCAAGATCTGGCACTTGGATATCATCTTTCAAGTAGAGACAACCATTCCAAATTTGTTGGATTAAAGCCTTAGGGAGTGGGGCTTCGGGGTGTAGCTCTATCACTTGCACACTCAAATCTTCATCCTCAGGCAATAATTGGTACCTTCCTAGTTGTCTGAGAACTCTCTGTGGCGCATATGACTGGACACTTATCAAACCCAACAACAGCAAATAACCTTTTAGGGCTGACATGTGTATCACCTCTCTAACTGGGAGCCAACCCAAAGTCCACTCAATTTGACTTGCATTTAAAGATCTTAGGTGAGATATCCAGGCTTCCACCCCTTCCGGAGTGTTATAATCTTTTATTCTTTCTTCGTAACTCTCAATGAAATTGTCCTTACTCCGACCATAGTGCATGAACTTGGGGTGATGTCAGAGATTCTCAATCAACCACATTTGCAACAAAATATTTCATCCTTCGAAGAATTTTGCCCCAGACTTACACAAAGTCAACGCCCAATAAATGTCTGATAGAATGAACGGGGAAAGAATGTGATGTTCTTCGGTAGTGAGGACCTGTACGACCCTGGCTATGCGAATATCAATTGTCTGCTCTTTGTTTGGGAAGACCATGACTCCTAGAAAATCCACGATGAAGGCAAAGCGGCGGTGAATCTTCCATGTGTCTTTGTCCTTCTTGTTGGTTAGGCCTTTTTCATGAATTTCAAACTCATTTGGCTGCTCGAACCTAGAATACAAGAAGTAGAAAGAACAACACCCTTTGACTACGTTGGTCTTTCTGATTTGATTACTGATGTTCAGAAGATCGAAGAATCGGTGTACAGAGGGAGCTTTAGGGAATATGAGCTTCTGTTTTCTCAAATCCCTACCAAAACCGGAATATCCAGCTATCTCTTCTAAAGTGGGAGTAAGCTCAAAATCGGAGAAGTTGAAGACATTGTGAACAGGGTCCCAAAAAGTCACTAGTGCCTCAATCAAATCATTCTGTATTTTAACTTTCATAATATCTGTGAGGGCTCCCAGGTGCTTGGGGACCCATTTCTGACTATCTTCCCCTAAGTCATACCACCACAGCTAAAGCTGAAATGGAGCCTCGTCTACAATCGTGAACGGTGTGTTCTGGACAGTGCTCATTTTGTACCTGTGGGTGGTTAAGGTTAGGGTTGACACTAGTCTCAAGAGACAGAACCAATGCACTCTTTTTGTAAAATAATATTTTGTAAATAACTCAATTTTAAGAAAAATCAACGTGAAAGGGGGGCTATTTTTGCAATTGTGGCCCCTTCGTACTTCCAAAATAGCTTTAGGGTCGGGGATGGGCATGATGGTAAAAGTGATGCCCAATTGACAGACATGTCCGTTCTTGCGAGAACAACCCTTCGACAATCCTGAAGATGTTCTAACGCTATTCCGCCAGAAAAACTTGGGGATTAACCGAAGCTGGGTCTGTTTATTTGTTTTTGATTAAGAGAGAGAAAATAATAATAATAATAATAATAATAATAATAATAATAATAATAAATAAATAAACTAGACACATTTCCCTTTTTTTAAAAGTTATTTTTTGTAAAAATGGGGCCGAACCCTATGGAGGTTGCCTATGTATCTCGCATCCGGCGAGAATCAGACCCGCGTAGTTCATAAATATTTCAGGAATAGGATGACACCTTTTGAAAAATTCAGGCTTATTTTGTAATAATCTTTTTGGGGTAAATACCAAGATTTTTCAAAAACCGGATCAACATGCACAAACCGAATCAAACATAATGCACAAGTAGCACATAAGATGCATCAAGATGGTCTTGCAATTCTCGGGTACACCTGTCCTAGACGGACCCAACCCCTATGTTGAGTCCCCAAAGTCAAATGCACATGATGCAAACAAACGTTCCTACTAGGTATCCGGCATGAGGCTATGTTATTCTAGGTTTAAATCTTAGGGGGAGTGTTTTAGACCTGGCTTACCCAAGCGGACAGCTCGAGCCGAGGTGGGGGCAACATACCGGGAGCATGAAAGTCTACCCGGCCTAGTTACGGAGCCACAATTATAAGTGGCAATTAGCACATTAGGCCCAAAAAGACAGTAATAACGTCAAATCAATAAAGCCAAGTATAAATCACATTACAAGCTCAAATTCTGAACCCTGAACAGAAGTTCTGGGTTCCTGTCCCCATCAGAGTCGCCAGAGCTGTCACACCTCTTTTTTCCCGAAGGGGGATATAGAGAGTTTTTCCAATTTAAGTGGCATTATTCGATTTGGGATTATTTATTTAATTTCAGAGTCACCACTCGAAATTATTTATTTATGGTGTTCCGAGTCACCATTTATCTTATAATCTTAAGCCGAGGAAGATTGACTCTGTTTAAAAAGTCTGCTAAATCAGAAGACCGGGTAAGGAATTCTGTTAACCCGGGAGAAGGTGTTAGGCACTCCTGAGTTCCGTAGTTTTAGCACGGTCGCTTAACAATTCATACTTGGTTTAAATTATTTAATAATTCGTTTTAGGACCTATGTGCATTTTTCCTGTTACCGCTTTTAATTACTCGCTTATTGTATTTAAGAATCATATTAATCCGAGTTACTCGTACGTATACTCGTTTAACTTGGCGTGTCAAGAATCATATCACGCGTATGTGTACACAATTCATAATATTTAGTTTATTTAAGAAAAAGTTTGGCCAAAGTCGCGCGAACGCGTACCTTGAATTTATTTTGGAAAATCATAATTATGTCACACAAACGTGTATACAATCACGATAGTAGATAAAAAAAACGTGTCTAAAAGCATACTAACATATTCATGAATTATGGGAACTATTGTAGAAAAAAACAAGGTGAATTAATTATGGAAAGATGAATTAGTTTATGAATATTAATCATTATGGGCCTGGAAAAATTTTATTATTTATCCCAATAACTTCTTAAAGTCCATACATTATAGACAATAATGGCTAGAGAACAACTTGATTCTTGCGTTGCCAAATTATCAAGCAATATCGAATAGAACCCAGAACTTAAAGTCCAAAATTACTTTTAAAGTTACTACTAGTACCGTTTATTATTCAATCTTTCATGTTTGCTTTTCATTAAACCAAACCTAAATCTCATGGCCAACTCAAATACATTACTGCTTAAATTAAGCTTAAACTATGGAAGTCCTGTTTTCAACTTCAAAACTTGATGGCACTTGAAATCATATACACAATTAACAACATGTCTAAACACTTAAAAAAAAATAACAGAGTAAACAAAACTAACAACAGAGAGAAAAAAAATCAAGTCTAGACCAAATTATGAAAAGTACTACTGTCAAAAACAAACATTGAAATAAGCATACTAGAAGATGGTTTTTTGAGGTTATTTAACCAAGAGAGGCATAAAAAATGCATTAATCAAAAAGAGGAAAAGATATGGACCTCCAAAGTATTTAACTGAACAGATCAAACGACAAAATATAGAACAGGATCTTGATCGCGAGACCAAAACCAGAGCAGTAACCTCACAATCATTACAGCTAGACCTCCTCGACTAAAGAGAGAATCAACAGTAACTGAAGGTGGCTTTCTGAGGTTGGTTTTGGGTTGAGTTTAAGGCTAAAAAAACTGGTTTTATAGGTATTTCAATGATGGTTTGATGGAGGAAAAAGAGTATTTTTGGTGGTTGTTTGGAACTGAACTTTAGGCGGTGTTCATGGATGTTTTGAGGTGAGTCTTTGAGTGAAAATGGTGGAAGATTACATGGTTGTTCATTCTCGTTCCTCTGCTCTGTTCTCCAAATCCCCTCTGCTTTTCTCTTCAGATACCCTTCTCTTTTTCTTTTTGTTTCTTTCACAGCCCTTTCTCCCTAGCGCCTCTGTCTATCTCTTCTTTTTCCTTTCTTCTTTTCGTTCTCTCTCCCTTCTTTTTATTATAATATTTTCTCTTAGTATTTATATAGAAATCCTATATCCCTAACTAAATTTTCATGGAGATGAAGAGTGGGGATGTGGGGAAGATCATGGGTGTGTGATGTGGGGGATAGGTGAGAGGTGGGGGTAAGGCATGAGTGAAGTGGGGAAGTGAAAAAGTTGGGTGTTATTTTTTATTTTATTTTTTATATAGTATTATATATATATATATATATATAACTTGGTTTCTTCAAATTTAAATATAAGTTATAGTAGTATTTTTGTTTTAGCATATAGTGAGTTTTCTTATTTATATAGTTTCTTTTTAAGTCTAAAAGTAAGTTGGTATATATATATATATATATATATATATATATATATATATA
>ML397706.1:37649-101497 GCA_005239525.1 Nicotiana knightiana | reverse complement strand
GTACTCTTTTTTTTGTAGTTTTTAATTTTCTTAAATAAAACCTATTAAGAGTAAGATAAAAATTTAAAATATTAAGATTAGACCTAAAAGAAATATTTACACCAAAAATAATATGGAATTTGGGTGTGGTAAAAAATTAGTTGTTCACAAAAACATCAGTGGGAATTTGAGCAAAGGATTTGAGGAATGTGCGCTATCTTTGGCCTTATCGGTTCATGTTCAGGTTTTGGAAAGTCTCAGAGTCTATGATTCTTGTGGATGTGATGTATAAGGAAAGGAATTCAACTGGTTGCTTCTTTGAGAGGGTGTTCATGTACTAGCAGGACCTCGGAGTTTGATTATATTTGGGGACAAGTCAGACTGGATGTACCAATTGAAGAAACGAATATGCGCACAAGGAGAGTATGAGATGGTTCGTGGGTTTTTGAGACAGCATGATCTCGTGAAATAAGGTCACTCGAGATGAATGTAGATCAGGGGTCATTATGTTTTAAGTGGAGGGTCGGATAGGTTAGCAATGGGTGAATTGGCATGATGGTGGCAATGATCAGTTCCTTCAGCGTGTTAAGTTATGCATGTGATTTGTGGCGATACGCGCAAGGCTTGGCAGCCTTCGTAATTGATTGTATATGGAGGCATTCGAGTATAATGGCATGTTATCTGTAGATGGATTCTGGAATAATTATGGTGGTTTAGAACACTACTCGAGGTTTGTATTTTCTGCAGTTATGAGAATTCAGTCAAGTGTTGCAGTGGTTCTCCTCAAATGAGTTGAGTGAAGGGTTTCTATATTTCTAGAGTGTTTATTCTATTAGTGGTTCAATAGTTACGAAGAAATTATGGTACTCTTGCACATTGGCATGATTAAGGGCAGCGAGTAGCATGGGAATTGGAAGTTGAGGATCAAGGTTGCAATTGATATCAACAAGAATTTTACGAGCTTGGGTAAGCAGGAAAGGATTCAGATGTTAGAGTAAGCTGGTATTGTCTTTAGCTTCACCTAAGATCGGTATCTTGTGTGAGGGGCTTTGTGTTCTGATATGCGGATTTTCGATTTGCTTTACAACATTAGTATTGCTGGTGGTATGGGTGTGCAGACTTGTTACCTGGTGTGGGAGTTGTGGCAGTGTATCCCACGGGAAGATGGGGTAAGTGTGACAATAGCACTTAGCGGATGGAAGATTGGAACCAAGTATGGAGATTATGGTACTATCGCTAATATGAGAGTTTAGGCATGGAAAGTGCTCTATTCCTTTGGTTACGAACTATGGATGTTTGTGTCGAATTGACGGTTGTTCTCGTGTGTCATGGGAAAAAGGTTAGTGTAGATCCTTGAAAGGTTATTAGCCCAGTGCGCTATGACCAGAATTAGCTTGAGGTCCATGGGTGGATCTAAATGTGAATATGGGATCTATATTAGGTCGGATACGTTTATTTCAACTTAGCAGTTGTTTGCGGAGGAATCTTCGGGCCATGGATGTTCTTTGTGTCGTCAGCTATTCCATGGGATCTATATTATGCCAGGTGGGTTGTGAGGTGGTTTGATTATTCGCATTCGTATTGAGGCCCCATGTAATTTGTGGTGTTGTGAGAGCAGGATGGCTCTCGAGATACAGGTCATTTATCGCACCGTAGTTGTTCTTGAGTTTTGTAGCATATGGCGTTATTTGTCTCCCTAGGATTTGTATTATGCACTTCGAGTACTTGTGGTCGATATTCGGGTATCTCGTAGTTACGAGCATTTTAGCTCGGTGAGCATTTTCTTATAGATTATTATGTGTGGATTGGGTGGCACGCCTCCACGGGTATCATGGTTAGATCGGGTTGCACGCCGAAACAATGATTGAGTACAGTATCCCCTATCTATTATTGTGTGTATTTCTTCTCGTTTTCTGAGGAAGGTTCATAATATCTTTTCGGTTGTTTAAATTAGTTACGTGGTGTCACGATCCCAAAATACCCAGTCGTGATGGCGCCTATCGTGAAATCAAGCAAGCCACACATTTCGTTTGTTAACAGTTAATTTCAGAAAATCCACTATATTTGCAACAATAAGTCTCATATTTATAAAGCATTTAAGAGTTTAATCATCATTGAAAACATAAGTAAGAGAAAACCCAAACCCAGATCTAGTGTCACCGAGTCATGAGCTACTACATCAAATATCAAAATATAGTGTCGACATAAAGTTGTCTGAAATAAATAAATATGACAGGTAGATACAGAAGGAGATAATCGAGGCTGCGATCACCAGCTGCTACCTCGATGCCTCCAAAGGAACTCTGACAGCCGCTCAGCAACCACTACCGGGTCCCTATGTACCTGGATCTACACACAAGGTGCAGGGGGAACGTGAGTACACCAACTCAGAAGTAACGAACCCAAACTATGGGCTGAGAGATAGTGACGGACTAAACCTCAGCAATTAAATAAGACAGTGTACAGAAATTAGACATGCTCACAATTTATCAGAGGATGAAAACAGAATGTGCCAGATATGTCTAGTGTCCGATGTATTAATCAGTATACTCTACATGCCTATGTATGAACAGTGTAGAAATGCACGTAGCGCTCACAGCACTCACGCAGCTGTCCACTCAGTATTGTAATCGGCTCTCAGGCCTAGGGAAAATCCATCCTGGAATATGCATAAACACCGATGACCATAGTCACTCATTACTGAGGAAAAAGGCCAATCCAGCCCCACGGAGAAGATCCATCTCCGCAATACAACACTCGGACAAGATCCATGTCCAGGGACGATCCATCTCTCATATATCATCAACTTCGGACAAGATCCATGTACAGGGAAGATCCATCTCTCAAATATCAATGCGCTCACTGGGGGTGTAAAGACTCCGGAGGGCTCCTATTAGCCCAAGCGCTATAACAAGCCAACAAAGGCATAATCAGAATATCGATGCGGTGTGCATTCCGATCTCATAACTGTCTCTCAATAATAGTCTCTCGTCCTCACTCAGTCATTACTCTCCAGTCTCGCTCACATGGGCTCACAGATGCATGAACTAGCCTGAATCAATGATAATGTACAAGATAACGATTACCGAGACTGCGACATGATATGACATGGTATGACAGGACTGAGTACATAAAGTAAATAAAAACACATAAGGAGACAGCAATATAGGACCACTGGGGTCTCAGCATTTTCGACGTGAAGCCTTAGCATCGTACTTAGCATGATTTCTAGCATGTTCACATTAACCACATCAATAGAAGTGCGAATATCAGTCTGTAATAGCTAATAGACGATGCCATGGGATGAGACATGCCATAAATCACTCGGTGCACGCCTGAACGCCCGTCACTTGGCGTATGTGTCACCTTAATTATAATCATATATCATATAGTTCAGGGTTTTGAACCCTCAGAACCATGTTTGAAAACGTTACTTACCTCAAACCGGCAAAAATCCTGGCCCACAATGCCTTTGCCTCTAGACTCGGCCTCTGATTGCTCCAAATCTAGCCAAGACCAGTTTAATATCATCAATATATGCTAGGGAGACGAAACTCATTTGAAAATTATCAAAATTAAGCACAAATCCCGAAATTGGCCAAACCCGACCCCCGGGCCCATGTCTCGAAATTCGATAAAAATCACAAAACTAGAATCCTTGTTCCCCCACGAGTCTACCCATATCAAATTCATCAAAATCCGACCTCAATTGCCCATTCAAATCCCCAAACTTTTCTCCCATTTTTCCCCAATTTCCACTCTAATTTCTCAATTAAATGATGAAAATCAAGACTAAATCATGAAATTAACCCAAATGTGAGTGAAGAATACTTACCCCAATTACTCCATTGAAAATCTCCTCAAATTTCACCTTCTCCCGAGCTCTCTAATGGGTTTTTGAAAATATGGACTAAACCCTCGTTTTTGGATATAAAACTTTCTGCCCAGGTGCATTACTCACTGCGATCGCAGAGATAGGCACGCGATAGCGAAGAACAAAAATGGCACTGCCCAAATTACCCTACGCGATCGCTATAATACCACTCATGATCGCATTGCTCACTGTTGACTCCCTTACACGAACGTGGAACTAACCTCGCGAACGCAAAGAGGAAACCATCTTGCCTCAGTTCAGACCCAACACTACGCGATCGCAGACCCATGTCCCCGAACGCGAAGAAGAAACCAACAGCCTCAGACCTTCCCTTACGCGAACGCATCCTTCAGTCCGCGATCACGATGAAGGGAAAAGACACCAGATGCAGAAACACACCGGCACCGAAATCATGGAGAAATATAGCCCGAAACATGCCCGAGGCCTTCGGGACCTCAACCAATAGTACCAGCAAGTCATATATGATCATCCGAACTTAGTCGAACCCTCGGAACACCCAAAATAACATTGAAACACCAAATTAACCCATGATTCAAGCCTAAGGATTTTAAAACTTCTAAAATTCACCAACGATGCCGAAACTAACCAAACCTCATCCGAATGACCTAAAAATTTGCACACACATCCAAAATGACACTACGAACCTGCTCCAACTTTCAGAATTCCCTTCCGACCCCGATAGCTAATTTTCCACTGCCAACCGGAAAGCACCAAAAACTAAATTTCACCAATTTACGCCTAATTCTACTTTAGACCTCCGAAAAACATTCCGAACACACTCCTAAGTCTCAAATAACCTAATGAAGCTATCCAAGCCATAAAAACCACATTCCGAGGTCATTTACCTATAAGTCAGCCTTCGTTTACTTTTCTAACTATAAAGCCAACTTAAAAGACTAAGTGTCTCATATCTCACCACGACCACTCCGAACCCGAACTAACCGACCCAACACAACATAATTAGGTTAAATAACACATGACCAACGCTGAAACATGGGAAACAAGGCTAATCTCACGAAACGCCAAAAATCACACTTAGAGAACTTTGCATAAAGCTTCTCCTCCCTCAATCTCTGCAAAACAACTCCCAAATGCTGAGCGTGCTCCTCCTGGATACGAGAATATACCAAGATGTCATCAAAGAACACAATAACAAAAGAATCCAAGTACGACTGAAACACGTTATTCATCAAATTCATGAACGCTGCTGGAACATTGGTCAGCCCAAAAGACATCACCATAACGAGTCCTGAAATCTGTCTTGGGAATATCAGAATCTCGAATCTTTAGCTGATGATACCTGGATCTAAAATCAATCTTAGAGAACACTCTGGCTCCTTGAAGCTGGTCAAACAAATCATTAATACGAGGCAAGGGATACTTATTCTTGATTGTAACCTTGTTCAACCACCTGTAGTCAATACACATTCTCATGGAACCATCCTTCTTTTTCACAAACAACACCGGTGCACCCCAAGGTGACATACTAGGCCGAATGAACCCCTTATCTAGGAGTTCCTGAAGCTACTCTTTGAATTCCTTTAACTCTGTCGGTGTCATATGATACAGAGGAATAGAAATAGGATGGGTGCCTGGCATCAAATCAATACCAAAATCGATATCCCTGTCAGGTGGCATGCCTGGCAGGTCAACAAGAAACACGTCCAGAAAAATCACGGACCACAGGAACGGAATAAATAGTCAGAGTCTCAAAACTGACATCCCTCACAAAAGACAAATACGATAAACACCCTTTTTCTACCATACGTTGAGCCTTCAGATAAGAAATCACCCTACTAGGCACATACTCAACAGAACCACTCCACTCAACTCTCGAAAATCCTGGCATTGCTAAGGTCACGGTCTTAGCGTGACAATAAAGATCAGCGTGACACGGAGATAGCCATTCCATGCCTATTATCACATCAAATTCAATCATGCTAAGCAATAACAGATCCACTCGGTTCTCCAGACCCCCAATAGATATCACACATGACTGATACACACGGTCCACAACAATAGTATCGCCTACCGGAGTCGACACATGAACAGATGTAACTAAGGACTCACGGGGCATATCCAGGAAATGAGCAAAGTATGATGAAACATAAGAATACGTGGAACCAGGATCAAATAAGACGAATCATCTCGGTGATAGACCGAAACAATACCTGTAATCACTGCATATTAGGCCATAGCATCTAGTCTGGCTTGAAGTGCATAAAAATGAGCCAGACCTCCACCTGATCGACCTCCCCCGCTAGGGCGGCCTCTAGCTGACAGACCCCCACCCTTAGCTGCCTGGGTGGGTGGTGAAGTAACTGGAGCTGAAGCTGATGGATAACTCCACTACTAGGATGAACTACTCGAAAGACGGGGACAAAATCTCTTGATATGACCGGGATCACCACACTCAAAACAACCCCTCTCAGCAAATGACGGTAGGGACTGAAGGGAACCCCTAGCACCTGGATAACCACCAGAAGAACCATGCATAGAGGAACCCTGGACCGATGGTGCTCGATATGAACTCTGGGCTGGCAGAGCACTGAATGATGGATGCCCCTGATGAGAACTGTGAGGACCACGACCAGCTGATCCACCACGATAACCTAAGCGACTTGACTGAGCTGGTCTGAATGGACGGCCCTGCCGTGCTGGGACCTGAAGGAACACCACCAAAACTACCAGATCCTCGAGGCCTCTTGGCCTCCCTCTCGACTCGCTCCTGGCGGTGAACTGACTCAATCTCTCTGGAAATGTCAACTACCTCCTCAAAAGAAGCGCCAGATACCCTCTCCCTGGTCAGAAATCCGAAGCTGATAAGTGAGGCCGTCAACGAACCTCCTGATCCTCTCCCTATCCGTGAGAACTAGCCAGATAGCATGGCGGGCCAACTCGGAGAACCTCATCACATACTGCATCACGGTTCATGTCCCCCTGACGCAGCTTCTCAAACTACCTACGCAGCTCCTCCCTACGGGAATGCGGTACATACTTCTCCAGGAAGAGAATGGAGAACTGATTCCAGGTAAGGGGCGCTACACCAACATGCCTACGCCTCTCATAAGCCTCCCACCAAGTGAATGCAGTTCCTGAGAACTGGAAAGTAGTGAACGAGACCCCACTGGTCTCCAATATCCCTACTGTGCGAAGAATCCTCTGACACTTATCTGAGAAGCCCTGGTCATCCTCGCCCTCAACACCACTGAATGTCGGAGGCTGAAGTCTACCAAACCTCTGCAGAGACACCGGATGCAGAAACACACCAGCACTGAAATCATGGAGAAACATAGCCTGAAATCAATCTGAAACATGCCCGAGGCCTTCGGTACCTCAACCAATAGTACTAGCAAGTCATAAATGATCACCTGAACTTAGTCGAACCGTCAGAACACCCAAAATAACATCGAAACACCAAATCAACCGATGATTCAATCCTAAAGATTTTAAAACTTCCTAAATTCACCAACGATGCTGAAACTAACCAAACCTCGTCCGAATGATCTAAAAATTTGCACACACATCCAAAATGACACTACGAACCCGCTCCAACTTTCAGAATTCCATTACGACCCCGATAGCTAATTTTCCACTGCCAACCGGAAAGCGCCAAAAACTAAATTTCGCCAATTTAAGCATAATTCTACTCTGGACCTCCGAAAATATTCCGAACACACTCCTAAGTACCAAATCACCTAATGAAGCTATCTGAGCCATAAAAACAACATTTCGAGGTCATTTACCTATAAGTCAACCTCTGATTGACTTTTCTAACTATAAGACTAAGTGTCTCATATCTCACACGAACACTACAAGCCAGAACCAACCGACCCAACACAACATAATTAGGTTAAATAACACATGACCAAAGCTGAAACATGGAAAATGGGGCTAATCTCACGGAATGACCGGCCGGGTCGTTACACGTGGGTGAGTAGTTCTTCCCAGAGTTTGTTCCCTTATGTATCACGTTCGAGCTTGTATCTTGTAGGCACATTGTGGCATTATATGAGACTTTTGGCAGTGTCTTAGGTGGCTTATTGCCTGAGCAGGTTGTACTGGGTGAGACGAGATTATTGGACCTGGGATCAGTGCGATCGGATTTATATATGGCATATTTGATGGCAAATATCGTTATTTGGTTCATAAGGAGGTAATGGTTCTTATCGGGAGAAGAGACCCAATGATTTGTTTACTCGGCAGTTGGTTATGACTCGCTACAAATCTCTTCGGTCGTGGCAATATTTCAAGAGTTGGAACATGATTTATATGTGACATGGGGTGTGTTGTGGGCATCAGATTCGTGGAATTATGGCTATTATTTTCAGGGGGTGTTATTATGGTCAGGTGAATTATTTAGTGCATGGTGTGAATTCAGAACAATGAAGGGTACAGTGTTTGTATGTTAGAAACAAACCTGGCAGAGAACTTCAGATGTTGGAATTTGGCTCTAAAGCTTACTTGATCAAATAAAAAGGAGAAATTGCAGGTTTGCTTGAGTTGAGGTGCTCAGTTGAGTTGTGGTAGCACAGGTAGGTGCACGAGGTGTTAAAAATTGATTTTGGTCAACTGAGGAGCAGTTCTTAGCACGTTCAAGGACGAACATATGTTTAATTGGGAGAGAATGTAATGATCCAACCGATATTTTTGAGCTCTAACGCATCGTTCGAGGGTTTGAGGTTATGAGAAGCTTCACTTCATGTATTATGACTTGAACGCATGGTCGGAATTGAAATTTTGGAAGTTCAGAGTTGATTTGAAAAAATTATCATTTCGGAAGCTTTAAGTTGGAAGAATTGACTAAGGTTGGATTTTTTAATAAACAACCTCAGAATCGAGATTTGAAGGTTCCAACAGGTTCGTATGATGGTTTTGAACTTCGGCGTATGTCTGGAAGCGGATTTAGAGGTCCGTAAGTCATTTCGGGGTCATTTGGCGAAAGTTGGAAATTTGAAGGTTTTTGAGAACTTTGACCGGGAGCGGAGTTTTGATATCGGGGACAGATTTCTATTCCAGAAGTTTTAATAGGTATGTAATGTCTAATGTGATTTGTGTGCAAAATTTGAGATCAATCGGATGTGATTTGATAGGTTTCGGCATCGAATGTAGAAGTTGGAAGTTCTAAAGTTCATCAAGCTTGAATTGGGATGCGATTCACGGTTCCAGCGTTATTTGATGTGATTTGAAGGCTCGACTAAGTCTGTATGGTATTTTAGTACGTGTTGGTATAATTGGTTGAAGTCTCGGGTGCCTCGAGTGGATTCCGAATGGTTAACGGATCAATTTGGAGCTTGAAGGATGGCTGAAGTGCTCCAGTTCTGGTGTAATCGCACCTGCGCAAGCTTGACCTCAGAAGCAAGTAAATGGCCGCGGGTGCGGTCTGGACGAAGCTGGGTAGTGATCGTAGGTGCGAAGGGTTGTCCGCATGTGTCGCAGGTGCGAGAATGAGATAGAAATCCCGGGGGCGCAGGTGTGGAAGTATATCTGTAGATGCGGATACACATCTGCGCATGGGTGACCGCAAATGCGGAAATGGGCTAGAAGCCCTGGATCGCAGAAGTGATAGGAGATCCGTAGAAGCGGTAAAGTATTCCGCAGAAGCGAAAACTGGGCAGAACGTAAGGGGACCGAACTTGGTCATTTCTTCATTTTCATTTGGATTTTGGAGCTCGGTTCTTGTGCGATTTTGAGGAGTCTTCATCATGTAACACAAGGTAAGTAGTTTCTCACTTGTTGTGAACTAAATGTGAAGTTTATAGGTGTATTTAAGGAGGAAAATTTGGGGAAATTGTGGGATTTTTGGTAGAAAACCTAGAAATTTTATTTTTGAATTTTGACCACAAATTTGGGTATGGAATTGGGAACAAATCAAATATTCGAGTTCATAATATTATGGGTAATGTTTATCTTCGAATATCTCAGGAATCCAGGCATGTGTGCCCGGGGGTGAATTTTAGGAATTCTTCAAATTGGTTAGAAAATCACCTAAATGGTTAGGATGTGAACTCTTGAGCATGTATTGACTATTTTGTATATCATTTGACTAGTTTCGGGTCGTTTGGCATCGAGTTGAGGATTGAAAGCACAATTTTGGACTGGAAGGTAAGCTTTGAGACGAGGTAAGTATCCTGTCTAACTCTATGAGGGGGAAATTACCCCTAGGTGATATGTTTGATGTGTGCTACTTGTTGTGGGGGCTATGTATGCGCGAGGTGACGAGAGCCTGTACGTAGCCTTATTCATGTTATTGTCTGGGTAGACTTAGGTTAATATCATGCTATAACTATACTATTTGAGTAGTCCCTCGCTTATTAATTCCCCCGTTTTACATTCTATTTAAGACTAGACTTGCTATAGTAGAGACTTCACAAGTTCATGATTAGACTCGGTGGAATTATGTATTTCATTTCTTATGCGATCCGGCGGTTCGCCTCGGCAAGAATTATGTACTACACTCTCATGGGAGTGGTTCGTTCGCCTCGGTAGGCTAATTGAATTATCATATGGTTCGGGTCGTTCGACACTCGGCAGTGCACAGTATTATTATTATTATTATGTTGGATCGAGTCGTACGCCTCGGCATTTCTTATATCATATCCTCATGAAATCGTGCGTAAAATTTGGCAAGAAGCCAGTGTATCTATGAGATACCCGGATTTAAATTATGGTAAGATACTTGATGAGACCCACTATATCTATATATATGCTCCGGTTAAGGAGGGAATTTCTAGTGGAGAGCTTGAATTCCTCGTGAAGAGGGGGATTTGTATCACGTGATTTATACTTGTTTATTTCATTTATTTGCTATTCCCTACACTTACTTACCTCTTTATTGTATTTGATGTTGTTGGACCACTAGTGAGTGTCGATGTCGAACCCTCGTTACTACTTCTCCGGGGTTAGGCTAGATACTTACTGGGTACACGTTGCTTTCGTACTCATACTACACTTGTTGCACATTTTTGTGCAGGTATATATATTGCCTAGAGGCCCACTGAGAGCAAAGGCGTGTATTCATATGGGGACTGAGGTGAGCTGCATTCCATTTGTCGACCCGCAATCAGCAGAGTCTCCTTCAGAGTATTTACGTTTTTCCTTGTCCAACTTGTATTCCGGACAGTTGTTGTATTATATTTTATATTCCTAGTAAATGATCATGCACTTGTGACACTGAGTTTTGGAATAATTATGGGTTGTTCTGTATTGAAATTGTTAAAAGTATTATTATTTACTCTGTAAATCCCCATTCTTTACTACTTAAATTGAAGTAAAATATGATTTCAAAAATAATAAAAATGAGAATCAAGTTAAGTATTTCTAGTTGGCTTGCCTGACAATGGTGTCCGGCGACATCACGACATAATGGATTTTTGGGTCGTGACAATATATTTCGTATATTTGGCTAGTGTTTGTAATTATTTTCGGTGCGCCGGCCAAATATGATGTAAGCTCATAAATAAACCAAAGTATATTTTCTCTTGCGAGCTTTGTGTTGGGCTTTTGATAAGCATTTGTTGGACTGATCCAGTGGACAAGTTGGCCCAATTAGAGAACACGATGGATGTGTATGGACTATTATTAACTCATTCGGCGTGGACTATATGGTGCCTATATAAGGGAGAAGTGCACAGTTAGTCACTAATAAGACATGTTTTTACTTTTAAGTCATTGTTTAAAAAAAATTTAGTCTTTAGCCACTGCTTTAATAAACTTTACCCGCCCGAACGAAAATACCCTTCTGCTCATAAAGTTCAGGACCAAGTGTTCTTAACTTAGGTGCTTTTTACTGTAAGTTCAGGACTATCTATCCTTAATTTATGATCTTTTAAGTCTAAGTTTAGGACTACTTGTCCTTAACTTTTGAACTTGTAATTCTAAGTTCAGGACTACATGTCCTTAACTTTTAAACTTGGAACTCGAAGTTCAGGACTACATGTCCTTAATTTTTGTGGTTGTAACTCTAAGTTAAGGACTACTTGTCCTTATTTTCTGTGCTTGTAACTCTAAGTTAAGGACCAAGTGTCCTTAATTTTTGAACTTCCAACTCTAAGTGCAGTATCAAGTGTCCTTAACTAATGAGATTGTTATTGTAAGTTCAGGACTAGCTGTCCTTAATTTATGAGCTTGTAAGTCTAAGTTAAGGATTAAATGTCCTTAGTTTTTGAGCTTGTAACTCTAAGTTCATGATTACCTGTCTTTAACTTTTGAACTTATAACTCTAAGTTCAGGACTACTTGTCCTTATTTTTTGAACTTGGAACTCTAATTGTTCAGGACTACCTATCCTTAATATATGTGCTTGTAACTCTAACTTAAGGACTACCTGTCCTTAATTTTGGAACTTCCAACTCTAACTCAGGACCAAGTGTGGCTGCACGATTCTGATACAAGTGATGATGAATGATTGTTGGATCTAACCTATGTAGATATTGGAATTTGGGTGAAGGTGTTCTTAATCACAAAAAAAAAAAAAATTAATCTGATATGAACCTTCGGAATTTCGCTTTTGGTTTTGGTTATGGTAATGCTTATTGAACTTGGGTCTCTTAATTAGTTTATTTTGCCCCATGATAGTTTTGTTGCTTTTCTACTTAATGACCGAAGCTCTTCAGTTGCAAGGCTATTTTGAACTGCATGAATATGAACTACTATTTTGGGAAGGAAAAGATATAGAAGAAAGAGTAACACCGTCTTTTCATATTAATTTTACTAGTGGCTACTTTTGCTCAGCATTAAAAATATTGGATAAAAAGTAAATACCACTTTAAAAAGTGGCTAACCAACGCAATTGTTACCCTATATAAAGTTGCAGTCTTGACAGGCCCAATTAGCATCTAAATCATAAAGGGATCTTTACACAGATGGCCAACCATATTTATTGTTTACTTTTTCTAGCCATATACATAGATTATATATTGAATATACATAATTATACACATATAACACATAAATTATGCATGTATTATACATCCACCGGCTATTTTTAATTTAAGAAATTGGATGGACGACTATTTGGGCTAATTCTTCAAGCATAAATTCCAGGGAAATAGTAAGGGATATTTACACAAATAGCAGGACGGATTTAGTGTTTACTTTTCCTAGATGGTATACATAATTATATACTGATTATACAAGGTTACACACATATTATAGATGGATATACATATATCATATATTGAGTGGCTAGTTTTAAACAATTAGATGAACGGAAACGACCATTTAGGTTCATCTTCAATATGAAAACACAAGTAACCAAAACTTTACCATATTGTTATTGGGAATTTGAAGACCATGGAATGCAATACCAGAAGTCCAAAACTCATTTTTCAAGTTCGGCCCAACAAAAACCTAACCTTAAAAACATGGGAGAATGATATAGCTACCTATAAAAATAAAACTATTTATCATTGCATACTCATTTGTTCTTCTACCAATCAAATTAATTACATTTCCTACTCATAGTAGTTTTTTGGAAATTTTCTCTATTTTCTCCAATACTTTTTTATTTCTATGCTTCTTTTCCTTCTTTCCTTTTTTTCTTTCTTTTTCTCCTTTTCATTTTTCTCGTTTTATTCTTATTTTTTTCTTTTTTCCTTTTCTAATTTCATTTAACTTATTTTTTATATTCTTTTCTCTTCATAATCTAATTTCATTAATTGTTTTCACTATTTTTTATTATTCTTATTTTTGTACAATAAGAAAAAATAACTGATATAGTCAATATTTGTTCACCATTTTTTTAATATAAAAAATATAATATACCTTTTGTCTTTTTTCTCATTTTTTAAATTCAA
The DNA here is from genome assembly GCA_005239525.1 of Nicotiana knightiana. Lineage (NCBI taxonomy): Eukaryota > Viridiplantae > Streptophyta > Magnoliopsida > Solanales > Solanaceae > Nicotiana > Nicotiana knightiana. The sequence goes on along the minus strand of ML397706.1, from coordinate 87,827 downwards.
TTATTAAATTGAAATAATATCAGTTGTCACTTGATCTAATTCACTGAATATCACATTGACCGCTACTGAGCACCATAAATTACATAATCAGATTCTAAGAATCAACACGTGATTTCCATGCAAACCTTGATCTTCTTCCCTATAAATATCAGTACACACTCTACCATTAACAGTAACACAACCTGTTATGGAGCAAGAAAATATAATATACGGCCGCAAAATCTCCATATATACTAGTTAGAATATAAATTATAATAAAATATTAGAAAATACAATAAAAGTATAAGTAGCAAAAAAGACTTCTAGTACCATATGATACCAATATGGTATACATGTATACCAATAGAGTATATGATTACTCTATAATATTGCTACAACTATCTGCGGCTATACTATTGTACCAAAACATTAAAGGATGCAATAAAAGTATGATAAAATTACATGCTCTCATTGCAAGCTAAATAGCCGCAAAGAAACTTGATCATTCCGTATACTAACAGGGTATATAGTTGCATGGGGTCGTTCCAACAATTGTCTATAACTATAAAAAACTATTACATAATACACATAATCTATGTCCATCGACACAAAAATATTCCAGCACTGCAAATCATGTTCATATAAATAATTGCATAATAGTAATCACTTAAAAATGCAGCTAAAGCAACCAAAAAAATGTTCAAACTAATATATGATACTAATATGGCATATAACTATAACAACATGGTATACAACTTTACGGGTTAATTTTCGGTAACTGTATGACTATACTACTATTACATAACACACATGCATAAAGAAAAAAAATAAAAAAAATAGTATACCACATATTAATATAATAAAGTATTTCAAGATATTGTACTATATTATTATTATTAAAAAAATCAAATAGTGTACCAATTAAATGCAACTACTACAACCAAAAAATGATTCAACTAGCATATGATACCAATATAGTATATAACTATACTAATAGGGTATATAGTTGTATGGGTCTGTCACGACCCAAATTCTCAACCATAGGGATCATGATGGTGCCTAACATCATACTCGCTAGGCAAGCCAATGTTAGAATTTAGCTACCATTTTCCATTTTGCAATTAATTGAACATAAGTAAACAGTTTAAAACATGTGATCACAAATGCGGAATAAAATGAATACTACTTAATCACGAACTATTCTACCACCTAGAACTGGTGTCACAATTCACGAACGTTATGTGAATAACTACAAATAGTGGTCTGAAAGAAAAGTGCATCTGTCTCAAAAGAAAATAAAACAGGAATGAAGAACATAGAAGGGGACGCTAGGGCCTGTGGACGCCTGCAGGACTACCTTAGGTCTCCTGAATGAATGTCTGCAAGCGATCTCTCAATCACCCACAATCAACTCCAAAATCTGCACAGAAAGTGAGAGTGCAGTATCAGTACAACTGACCCAATGTACTGGTAAGTGCCGAGCCTAACCTCGACGAGGTAGTGACGAGGCTAAGGCGGGGCTTTTATAATATAACCTGCATACAATTTATAATAAAGTAAAGAGGAAGTACGAAACGACGTGGAACAGTAACTTGAAGTAAATAAATACGAAACTCAGTTATATTGCCAGTACTCAGCTATAACCAATCCTTAAGGGAGTTTCAATGCTACAAAATAAAATCACAGTAGAAGCAGAATACATAGACAACAAAAATGATGTGGCACGCATCCCCTCCCTCCCCTCCCTCGCCCCCTCCCATATAATCAGTAATAACATAAACATTCACCCTTATTACTCTTGTTGCGGCGTGCAACCCGATCCCACCAGTCTACCCTTATTACTCCTCAATATATCATATTTATTCCTCATGTTGCAGCGTGCAACCCGATCCCACCTGTCCACCCTTATTACTCCTTGTTGCGGCGTGCAATCCGCTCCCACCAGACAATCATCAGTCACGCAATAAGAACAAGTGTTTCACAATTTAACTCAAAACCTTCCACAACATTTATGCCTCAAACCATTGTAAACGGATAACTATTTAATTAGGAACTTCACCAATTAATACTACACAGCGAGACCAACCGAAATATACCATGAAACACCGACGAACCAGCTTAAACCAATAGTGTATCACAATTAGAATAAGGAACAAGTAATACTTCCAAATAAGAAACAACATGTAACAAGAAGCAATTAGACATGGAAGCATCAATAGGCATGAAACAGTTAAGACATGAAGATAACAAATTGGGAACGGGGAAGGGAACATGCTAAACAAGTAATTTGGCGGCGCATAGGTACTCGCCACCACACCTATACACCACACACATGAAATTTCACATAGCAATAAAATCAGGGATCCTTAATCCCTCGAGTCAAAGTTAGACCAAACACTTACCTCGATTTCGCAGGCCACTCACTGCTCAAGCACAACTTTTCCTTTAGAATTCACCTCCAACCCACTCGTATCTAATCATAATTAGTTTAATATCATAAATTAATGCTAAAGGAATCAACTTTAATTCATAATTATGATTTTCCTAAGTTTTCTCAAAAAAAAAGAAAAAAATCGACCACGGTCCCGCTTGGTCCGAACTCGAGGTTCAGACCAAAATATTTTCACCCGTTCACTCCCGAGCCCGGATATATGATTGGTTTTGGAATCCGACCCCAATTGAGGTCAAATTCCCCAAATTTTCAAAATTCCTAGTTTTCTACCCAAAATCCCCAGTTCCACCATGAAAACCTTAGATTTTTAGTTGAAAAGTGATGAAAAAAATGGGTAATTGAGAGAAAACGGTTTAGAATCGTTTACCAAAACTTTGGGGAAGAACTTGTCTCTTGAAAATCGTCTCTAGGTCTTCTTGGTTTTGAAAATATTAAAGAATGGCCTAATCCCGTGTTTAAGTTCTGTTTTTAATCGCTGAACAGGCCTTCATCGCGTTCGCGAGAAGCCTGTCGCGATCGCGGAGCATCCGGCCCAAAGGCCTTCGTGTTCGCGATGTCTTGTTCGCGTTCGCGATGTACATCCCAACTGACCATCGTGTTCGCGGCCCAGTGGTCACGTTCGCGAAGAGGAACTTGACTCACCTCCCCTAGGTCCCCTTAACCCATCACGTTCGCAATAGCATGGTCACGTTTGTGAAGGGTAATCCCCCCAGTGCTTTGCGTTCGTGGCCAGTGTTATGCGTTCGTGTAGAACAAATCGATCCCTAGCCCATTTACTCTTCGCGATCTCGGGGGAGACTTCGCGATCGCGTAGAACAACGCATCAGTGCACCAGTAACAATTATACAACAGAATTTTATAAGTTCGAACACCCTGTAGCCTACCCGAAACTCACCCGAGCCCTCAGGGCTCCAAACAAAACATGCACACAAGTCTAAAATCATCCTACGGACTTGCTCGTGCGATCAAATCGCTAAAATAACACCTAAAACTATGGATTTAGCATCAAAACCCATGAATTCCTCAAGAACATCTCAAATTCACTATCTTCTTAACCGGACGTTCGAATCACGTCAAATAAACTCCGATTTCCACCAAATTTCACATATAGGACTTAAATATTATAACAAACTAGTACCGGGCTTCGGAACCAAAATACGAGCCCGATACCAACGAGCTCAACCATTAGTTCATTTCTTTAGTTCTTTTAAATTTAAGTCTAATAATTTTCATCAAAAATTCATTTCTGGAGCTAGAGACCTCGGGATTCGATTCCGGGCATACACACAAATCCCATATTTTACTACGGACCTCCTGGGACCGTCGAAATACGGGTCCGGGTCCGTTTACTCAAAATATTGACCAAATCAACTAAATTAATTTTTAAACTCTCAAAAATTATTATTTCATATAGAGGCTTTCTGGATTCACGCTCGGACTGTGCACGCTAATCGAGGTAAATAAAAATAATATTTTTAAGGCTAACAAGCCCGGAATATAGTCTTAAATCACGAGATGACCCTTTGGGTCATCACAGGATCGTTCCAACAACTGCATATAACTGTAAAAACTATTACATAATACATAAAATATATGTCCATAGGTACCAGAAAATCCAACTGTAACGATCCGATCGGTCGTTCCTAGAGTTATAGCCCCGTTTCCTCCATTTTTGTTTCTTTATGTGTTATTCAGCTTTATTATGTTGCATCAGGTTGGTTGGTTCGGGTCTGGAGTGGTTTTGGAGTGGAATGAGATACTTAGTCTCTTATTAGGAAGCTTAAGTTGGAAAGTCAACCGGAAGTTGACTTATATGTGAAAGATCTCGGATTTGGATTTTTATGATTCAGATAGCTCCGTTAGGTTATTTTGGACTTAGGAGCGCGTGCATAATGTAATTTGGAGGTCCGTGGTAGAATTAGGCTTGAATTGCCGAAAGTAGAAAATTGGCGATTTTGGTCGGCAATGGAAAAATTAGGCATCAAGGTCGGAATAGAATTCTGGAAATTGGAGTAGGTTCGTAGTGTCAATTGTGACGTGTGTGCAAAATTTGAGGTTATTCGGACGTGGTTTGGTAGGTTTCGGCATCGTAAGCGAATTATTTAAGTTTAGAAGTTCTTAGGCTTGAATCCGAGGTTCATTTGGTGTTTTGGTATTGTTTTGGGTGTTCTGAAGATTCGACTAAGTTCGTGTATTAATATAGGACTTGTTGGTATTATTGATTGAGGTCCCGAGATCCTGGGGTATGTTTCGGGTGATAAACGGATTGGATTTTTAGAGTTTGAAAGTGTTGTTTTCTGGTGTATAGAAGTTCTGGTGTTTTTCCGCACCTGCGGATGGGGAGCCGCAGGTGCGATCATTGCAGATACGAAGTGAGGGTCGCAAATGCGGATATAGGCGACTGGATCTTGAGCGCAAGTGTGGAGGGTTTGTCGCACCTGCAAGGCCGCAGGTGCGAGGGGAGAACCGCAAATGCGGAAGTGGACAGATAAGTGAGATCCGCAGGTGCGGATGTTTGGACCGCAGGTGCGGATGTTTGGACCGCAGGTGCGGTTGCGCAGATGCATGCCAGGTACCGCAGGTGCGAGATTTCTGAACAGAAAGTATACAAATCATACTTCGCGAATTTTAGCCCATTCTTCACCATTGTTGGCCGGTTTTTGAGCTTTGGGCAGTGATTTCAAGGGGAAATCAAGAGACATCAGTGAGGTAAGTGCTTGGGCTCTATTACGTGTGTTATGGCGATTTTTTCACTGTTTAATCATGAAATTAGTGGGAATTTGGGGTGAAGTTAAAGGAGCTAGGGCTTGAGTTTTGGAGAGTTTGAGGTGAGGATTTGAGAGATCAAACGAAGTCGGATTTTGATGAATTTGATATGGTTAGACTCGGTATTGAACGAGCTTTCTAGTTTTGCAATTTTTTCGGGTTTCAAGACGTGGGCCCGGGGGCGGGTTTTAGACAATTTCGGATTTTTGGCCTATTTTTGTAGTTTTTCTTGTGGAATTCGTTTCTTTAGCTTATGTTGATAGTAATGTTCTTGTTGTGGTTAGATTCGGAGTTTTTGGAGACCGAGTCGAGGGGCGAGGGCATCCCGGAGTAGGATTCTACGTTGTTAAGGTAAGTAACAGTTTTAACTCTGACTTTGAGAGTATAAACCCGGAGAATTGATATCATGTGATTGTTTGAAGATGATACCCACGCTAGGTGACTTGTGGCTTCCTTGAGTGGCCTCCTCGTTCCGCTCAAGGAAGCCACAAGTAATGTCATGAACTTCATTCTCCTATTTTTCAAATTAACTCATGTTCTTTTAGATATATCATATTGAATTAGAACAACATTAGAAAAATATTTATCAATATTTATTGTTTACACCAAATTAATGATAAACATGATATATGCATCTAATACAAAGGCGAAATTAGGATTTAAATTTTATGGGTTCAATTTCTAAGGTTCTCAGTATAAACCCTTGTATGTTTAAAATTAAGGGTTCATAATTTTGTATTTTAGTTAATTTGTACACATAATGACATAAGTTTATGATCCACGTCAAAAGTATTGGGTCAAATAATCCGGTACCACCACCTTACATTCTCCTCTGATTTTATATACACTTTCATTTAACTATACTTAACTAAATTGTATATAACCCCCCTCCACTCCCCCCCCCCCCCCCCCCCCCCCCCAAATATATAAGTGCACTAAATTATGATAAATTACATTGATTTAGTGTGGTAAATATTTACCAAAACATTATGCATTTTCTTTTCATGAATTAGCGAAGGGTAACTCACTATAACAAAGTAACAGCTAATAGGGAAGAGAAAAGGATAGGGACTAGGGAGGAGGACCACTACAGGTATAAAGATTTAACTAGCTAGATTAATGTTAATATTAAAGGCCAACCAATTATTGCTTCACAATTTAAGATATTTAATGCCCATTGTCATTAGCAATGGGTCGTAGAGTTGGAGGTTAACAACGTGATAGCATGCATCAACAATCAAATCCCTACAATATCATAGCCTAACAATATTGATTTACATTGAGAAATTAAGTACCCATAATATTTTAACAGTATACTCTGTGCATTAACTTATGTTTCCTGTCATAACCAAATGAGATATGGGCCAAGATTTAGAGTTGGTGGGTTTAGAATAAATGTTAATTAATCATAATATATGTGACATCTTTTATTTGTATATCTCTAAACAATTCGAGTTGAATGCAAAAAATTTAGTTGAATCTACTAAATCCGCTCTAGATCCGCCTTTTATATAGCGTCACTAGATAAAAATTAAGTACAAATTATTGGGTTATTAAGCTTTAATGTAGCTTAAAAGATGGTGAATGAGAAATGGAGGGAAAATAAAATATTTGAGTTTATCTCCTTGACAAAGGGACGTTGTCCCATATTGGAAGAGGAAAAGGTTTTTGATGAGTATATATACAATTGCTCTTCTTCTAGCTCTTAAAGAGTTGAGAAGAAGACAAGCCTCGCACCGTCGTCGTCGCTCGCTCGGATTGGGATTGGAATTTGGGATTAAATGATCGATTGATTAATTTTTTGAACCAAATTTATTTGTTAATAGTAAATATTAACATAAATGTTATTAAATATCCGTTTTAATAACAGAATATTAATATTAAATCCAACGAATATTAAAAGTTTTTCCGTTTTTCGTTTTCTGTTTTTCGGTTTTGTAACTGAAAATTAACCTCCCTCTTGAATTTTTGGTTTATTATTGCGTAAATAGCCATTTATGTTATGGCATTTATGCTATGGTCGTTTTACATAAACAACCATTCGGAAGAGTTGCACTTCTTCAGTTTTGAGCTCAACATTGACTATAAATACAAGTTCATTCTCTCAGATTTTTCATACGAATTTATGAGTTCTCCTCCTTTCTTCTGCATTGTTTTAATTTTAAAGAAAGCAACAATAAGTTTGATTTGCTACCGAACTTTGTGTTCGCTGAAACATTGGGGTTTGAAGTACCACTACATCAGTGTGTAATTCGTTCTATTCTGGGAGGAAATAATTCATAACCTTGGGTACTAGAAGGGGATTAAATTCCTTAAGGAAACACTATGAATTCAGTTGGCTCGGATTAAACTTTTGTTTCGTTTATATTTCTGTTTATATGTTATTTTATCTTCTCCAGAATTATTTACAAATACAGTCTACTAACACAAATAAAGAACAATTAGGACCAATTTGCTTTTAACTTTAAGCACTCTATAGCAAAGCAAATTTTGTAGAGTAATTATTCTCCAAACGCAAGTTCATACCAAAACCCTCATTTTAATTACCGGCATGTTAACGACTAAAGGTAAAATAAGCTTTTGATTTCTTTGACCAAAACATAATTGGCATTTTAAACCTGATAGAGCATAAGGATAGAAATCAATATTTACATATTAGTAATACCTGCGATCCTTCTCAAATTCTCTATGTTAAAAGAAATTGCCGACAAGAAGTAGTGTATTTTACTAACACCTAATTCAAAATCACGTGTAACAAAGTAGACAAACATTCAGCGCAAATAAAGATTAAGGGAATAAAGAATCTCCTGCTGCAAACCCCAAGTTTAACATACCCAAAGATTTCAGTTAAGCAGAAAGAAAGAAGTTATAGTAATGCATAAATAGTACACGAAGCATCTCGTATTTGGTTCGAGAAAGAGCCGCATTTCAAAGGATATAATGTTAGTATTTGTAATTGCTTCCCTAATCTATAAGCCACACGAATAGAACATCACTTTTGTTCCTCTTCAAGTTATAGTTATGCATAATCAAATGAATAAACTTAAAATGAAAGAACACAAACAAAACTCTCAATTTAAGCTATATACACTAATAGTGTCTCGTTACACAAATTATACTTGGTCATTGCATTTCCTTTCATTACAGAACACATAAGATTAAAGATAAGAAAAGTAAATGAAGGCTGAGATTTATTTAATTTGCTCTATCTCAAAACCATCACAAACTCATAAATCAAGCAGTTTCTCCACCTTTCATCTCCACCTCCAAGCTATCATCAATTTGCATGTTCCCTTTGAGAGGCTCATAATACTCACCCAAATACCCACCAAGATGACTATACAAAGCACTCTTATCAATCCTCTCATTATGATAACTCTTACATACATAGTAAAACAAGCTTTGAGCCAAAAGCCCCACCAAAATCACAACAACAAGCACACCAATCAAGATCCCTCCAATCAAAATCCTAGCAAATAGACTGTAACCAGCCTCATGTTCCTCATGCGCACCACCATCTACAACAATTGCACTAAAACCACTGCTAACTAGACCAAAAATCACCAAATACCCTAAAACCATCACAGCTGCAATCCTCATCTTTCCTTTTAATAACTCATAGCTTTTCTTTAGAGCAGCAAGGCCTTGGATTGGTTCAAGAACAGTGACAACACTAGCAAGATGCCATAAGGCACTTAAATAAACATGCACTATGAGGAAGAAAACGGAGAGGACAAAAACAGAGATGAGAAACAGAGTTATACTGTTCTTGCTCTCAAAGACAATTAACATGAGCACAATGAAAAAGGACAAGACAGCGTTGTAAACAAGCATGGATAGAAAAACCCATATAAAAGTTATGAACAAACGTCGCAAGATGCTAGGAATAGCAGTGATTATGGAGGAGAAAGATACTTGTTTTGAAGTGTAAAGTGAGGCGACAGTGAAAACAACAGCAGCAGTTGAAAGGAGAGAAAAAGCCAAGAGGAAAACCAAGTAGCAGAATTGGAAGAAGAGGAGTTTGGTCCATTGAGAAGCGTGAGAGGATCTTGGGTTTTCATGTAGCTGATGAAGAATTGGATGAGTGAAGAAGGGATGAGCTAAGATTGCAAAAGAGAGTGGCAAGATTAAGCTGAGAGTAATACGGTAAAAAGTTTGTGGAGATCTCTTGGGTACGGCAATTGATTCCTTCAAAATTGATGGTAAGCTTAAGTGTTGAAGCTCTTCTGGTGGCAGATCCATGGTTTTCTTGGTTCAAAATTGGATCTTTTGTTCAAGAGAAGAAAGATTGGAAAGTAGGTGCAAGAGATGGTGTCTGTGGTTATCTGAGGTGAGAGGGAAAAGACCAGAAATTATTAGAGTAATGAATTTGGCCCACAGTGGTCATCTACCCAAAGCTAGAAAACAAGAATACCATAAATTATTTTGCATGTGTCAAGGACGACAATACTTTTCAGACCTCACACAAGTCCTTGGATGATTTCACGTGGAACACCTTTTTTTCTTTTTTCTACATTGTCGTCAGTGTTATAAATCCAGCGTTCCACTTGTGATTATGGATGTCTTCGTGACAGGTTTTAGATTAATTTTGTAACAACAAAATATTTTTATAAATAAGTTTGCTGATGAATTTGTTCCACACAATAAAATGAAGAAATAAATTCTCCCTTCTGATGTCATTCTCTTTTATTATTAGTCCTAGTTAAGTACATAATTCTTACTATATTATTTTTATTTCATAAAATATTATCAGCACGAGACTAATAATTTTCACTATCACTTTGGGGTATATTTTCATATCCTCTTTCAGAATATGAAAACCCCCAATTTTCAATTAGATCCAAAATCAATAAAGATTATATATGTCTTTTGGATATTACTACAACACATACTATTTTAAGAGATAAGAGATATTTCTCTTATTTGGTGATGAAAGAAGCTAATGTTAATACAATATCTGGCAGTACAAGATTAATTGAAGGCTCTGAAAAAGCAAATTTATTACTATCCGGAGGAACAAATTTGATTGTTAATGAAGCATTATATTGTAGTAAATCTCAAAGAAACTTACTAAGTTTCAAAGATATTCGCCAAAATGGATATCACATTGAGACTACAAATAATGAAAAGATTGAATATCTTTATATTACAACAATAAAGTCGGGTAAGAAATATGTGCTTGAAAAGTTGCCTGATCTTTCCTCTGGCTTGTACTACACAAAACATTGGCAGGGTTGAAACACATGCTATAGTAAACCAGAAGTTTACTAATTCAAATGATTTTATTATTTGGCATAACCGGTTAGGCCATCCCGGTTCTAGCAAGATGCGCAAAATAATTGAGAATTCACATGGACATATATTGAAGAACCAGAAGACTCTTCAATTTAAGAAATTTTTTTGTGCTGCATGTTCTCAAGGTAAATTTATTACTAGGCCATCAGTAATTAAAGTTGGGATTGAATCCCCAGCATTTCTGGAACGTATACATGGTGATATACGTGGGTCCACTCACCCATCATGTGTATCATTTATTAGTATATGATTTTAATAGATACATCTACAAGATGGTCTCATGTGTGCTTATTATCAACTCGCAATATGATATTTGCGAGGTTGTTGGCTCAAATAATAAGATTAAGAGTACAATTTTCAGATTATGCAATTAAGACAATTCATCTTGATAATGCTGGTGAATTTATATCCCAAGTCTTTAATGATTATTGTATGTCAACCGGGATAACAGTTGAACATTCTGTTGCTCATGTTCATACTCATAATGGTCTGGCAGAATCATTTATCAAACGCCTCCAATTAATTGTTCGACCATTGCTTATGAGAACAAAAACTCCTATTTCGACATGGGGTCATGCTATTTTGCATGCAGCAGCACTTGTGCGCGTCAGGCCAACTCGTTATCATAAAGTCTCCCCATTACAATTGACTTATGGTTAAATATTTTCCATCTTAAAATATTTGGATGTGCGGTATATGTTCCAATTTCTCCACCACAACTCACAAAGATGGGTCCCCAACGAAGGTTAGGGATATATGTTGGATATGAATCTCCTTCTATTAATAAATATTAGGAACCCATGACTGGAGATTTATTTACGGCAAGATTTGCTGATTGCTATTTTGACGAGTTAATTTTTCCAACATTAGGGAGAGAGAATAAGCAGCTAAAATGGAGATAGACTGGAATGCATTATCATTATCTTATTTAGATCCTCGTACAACTCAATATGAACAGGAGGTTCAAAAGATAATTCATTTGTAAAGTATGGCAAATCAACTTCCAGATGCATTTATCAACCTAACAAGGATTACTAAATCTCATATTCCAGCTACAAATGCTCCAATACGAGTTGATGCTCCAGTAGGACAATCTGTTAAAGCATATGAGTCTAACCCACACTTAAAAAGTGGTAGACCAATCGGCTCTAAAGATAAAAATCCTCGAAAAAGGAAAGGAAAAAATGATCAAGGATGATCATAATATGTAGGTAGTTGCTCAAGAAGAGCCCCTAGACATAACAATCGATAAAACATCAGAAGAGGTCAAGGTACCTGGAAATAATGAAAATGAAGAAATCTCAACAAATTATGTCTCAACTGGAAAAAGATGGAACCGAAATGATATAGTTGTTGACAACATGTTTGCTTATAATATTGCTACTGAAATAATGCAACAAGATGAGGATCTTGAATCGAAATTTGTCGATGAATGTAGACAGAGAAATGATTGGCCAAAATGGAAAGACGTTATCCAAGTAGAATTGATTTCACTTAAAAAAAATATGAAGTTTTTGAACCTATAGCTCAAACACCTGAAGGTATAAAGCCAGCGGGGTACAAAAAAAATTTTGTGCGAAAAAGAAATGAGAAAAATGAAGTTGTTAGATATAAACACGATTTGTAGCAAAAGGATTTTCGCAACGGACTGACATTGATTATACGGAGACATATTCTCCTGTGGTGGATGCAATCACATTCAAGTTTCTTATCAGTCTAGAAATTCATGAAAAACTTGATATGCGTCTTATGAATGTTGTCACAACCTATTTATATGGCTCACTGGACAACGAATTTCTTATGAAAATCCCTGAAGGATTCAAAGTACCTGAAACATACAAAGATTCTCATGAAAATTGTTCGATAAAGCTTCAGAAATCCTTATATGGATTGAAGCAATCAGGGCGCATGTGATATAATTGCCTCAGCGAATACCTATTGAAAGAAGGGTACAAGAATAACCAAATTTGTCCTTATGTCTTTCTAACAAGTTCTGAATTTGAATTTGTCATAATAGCTTGTATGTTGATAACTTGAATATTATTGGAACTCCTGAAGAGCTTCCAAAGGTCTTGAAGAAAAAAATTGATATGAAAGATCTTGGAAAGACAAAATTTTGTATTGGTTTACAAATTGAGCATTTGAAAAATAGAATATTTGTCCATCAATCAACGTACACCGAAAATATTTTGAAGCGCTTTTATATGGATAAAGCACATTCATTGAGTACCCCGATGGTTGTGAGATCGCTTGATATAAATAAAGATCCATTCCGTCCTCATGAAAATAATGAAGAACTTCTAGGTATTGAAATACCATATCTTAGTGCAATTGGGGCATTAATGTACCTTGCTAATAATTCTAGACCAGATATAGCTTTTTCTGTAGGCTTGTTAGCATGATTTAGTTCTTCCCCAACACAAAGACACTGGAATGACATTAAGCATCTATTCAGATATCTGCGAGGGACCATTGATATGGGATTATTTTATTCAAATGAATCTAGGTCACAACTGATTGGTTATGCCGATGCAGGATATGTGTCTGACCCACATAAAGGCCGATCTCAAACAAGCTATTTATTTACATGTGGAGGTACTGCCATATCATGGCGTTCAACAAAACAAACTATCTTTGCTACTTCTCCAAATCATGCAGAGATAATAGCTATTCATGAAGCGAGTCGAGAATGCGTTTGGTTGAGATCAATAACTCAACATATCCGGGAGCTATGTGGTCTTTCATGGGAAAGAATATCCCAATAACATATATGAATACAATACTGCATGTATAACTCAACTAAAAGGGGGATATATTAAAGGAGACAGAAAAGCATATTTCACCAAAATTCTTTTTCACGCATGATCTTCAAAAGAATGGTGAATTAGATGTTCAACAAATTCGTTCAAGTGATAATTTGGCAGATTTGTTCACTAAGACATTGCCGACATCAACATTTGAGAAGTTAAGATACAAGATTAGAATGGGTTGTCTCTGAGATATCAAATAAGGTTTTTTTTTACCAGGGAGAGAAATACGCATTGTACTCTTTTTCCCTTAACCACAAAGTTTTGTCTCATTTGAGTTTTCCTGGTAAGGTTTTTAATGAGGAAACTCTTAATGCATATTACAAGATATGTGTACTCTTTTTCCTTCACGAAGATTTTTTCCACTATATTTTTTCTTAGTAAGATTTTAATGAGGCACATTATATATTAGTGAACATTCAAGAGGAGTGTTATAAATTCTGCAAGTGGATGGACCTATTCAACACTCTGAAATGAAGAAATAAATCATCTCATCCGATGTTATCATTCTCTTTTATTATTAGTCCTAATTAATTACATAATTCTTGCTATGTTACTTTTATTTCATAACAGTCAGTTGATTTTTAAACATTGATATGGAATGTTTAAAAATTTAGGCTGTTAAGTGAATTTTTGGCCATGAAAATTATCAGGAATAATTATTGCATTAATTACACTCTTTTAGTTTGTCATTTAGAGGAGGAAATCTTAGAGTCCGTTTGGACATAAGAAATTTTTTTAATTTTTTCTGAAAAATTTTCATTTTTCTTTCGAAATTAGTCTTCATAAAAATTTTAATTTTTACATGAAGATGAATTTTGAAAATTTAAAAAAAAAAAAAAAAAAATAATAATATTTTTTAAAATTTCTTACTAAGATCACGCAGAAAACTTTATAAATAAACCCAAAATTATATTTCATATCCAAATATAACTCTAATTTTGCAAATACAAAATATTCACCTTTTTAAAAAAAAAATTTACAATGCTTATGTCCAAACGCCCACTTAGTTCACCTTTCGTGTTCTAAGACGATGGTAAGTCATGACTCATGCATTGGTTCATCTATCTTACTCGTTCTTACACTTACTTAGCTAGCTGTCACCAGGAGATGGCTTCTGGCTCCATCCTTCTTTTGAGCCTGCTAGCCACGTGTATCAAAAACCTTGAAAGGGAGTACATAAATAGATTTTTTATGTCTTTTGTTTTTCATTTCTTTCATCAGTATTTTTAATAATACTCTCTCTTTCGCAATTTATATGATAGTTTTGAATTTTTAGAGTTAAATAAATTATTTTTATTGTAATTTTTCATAGGTGTTTTAAATATTTCATATTTTAAATTATTGTGATTTATAATTACATAATTTCTAAATATATAATTTTATTTTATTTTAAATAAAAATTTTATGTCCAAATTGTCAAAAAAGTTTCTCAAAATTCTAACTACACATAAATTAGGAAAAGAGCATTATTCCTTCCGGTTCACAATAAGTGATCAATTTGTTTTTTTTTATTTTGGTCTAAAATAAGTGTCTATTTATATAATCAAGAAAGAATTTAATTTGTTTTTATAAAATTACCCTTATGTATATATTCCTAAAAAAATTTCTTACTCCTCACATTAAATATTTAATTAAGGGTAGTTTAGTCATACGGGATATTTTTGTATAGAATTTATATTTTTTTAATAAATGTGCCAAAAAGAAATTGATCGCTTATTGTGGATCCGAGAGAGTATAACTTAAAGAAGTTAAGTGACCTGAAATCGATAGTTCATGCGTAAAGAAAGAAGCTAAAAGAATATAAAAGTAAATTAATAATTTACTTAATACATAAGGTAGACTTGTCCGTTTATAGATTTAAGTAGCACGAAAATTCTTTGCAAAATATCGTTCGCTTTTTTATTCCTTAAAAGTAAATTTAATATAGATTACATTGTTATTTAGTGATTTTTTTAATATTTAAAATTTTAAGATTAAATAAAACATAATTCGTTAAAACTTTTCTTATTTGTATTAAGTTTAGGCCTTTAAAATCAAATAAAATTTAGTTTATTAAAATTTTCCATATTGTATTAGGTTTAGGCCTTTACAATCCATTAAACGATCTTTTATACTCTGGCAAACAAAGAAATAGAGAACGTGAAATTAAAAAAAAAAAGAACAATTAACCCAAAGCTATCCATCCAATTACTTAAACTAAACATAGTCGGTGAATGTATAATATATATATAATTTATGTATTATATGTGTATAGTCGTGTATAATCAATATATAATCTGTGTATGTCACTAAGAAATGTAAACGATGAATATGACCGACTATTTATGTAAAGATCCCATTATGTGTTTAAACATGGAAACCCGAAGGATTTTAATTTATTGTTTTCTAATGTAATAACTGATAACGAAATAAAGAAACGAAGTTTCTTTAGTTAATTATAAAGTTTTAACAATTTATGAAATTTAAAGTGGACGATCTCTTAATTTTTTTCAAATAAGGTTAAACTCGTTCTCTAATATTGGTAAAACAATATCTTCCCGTCGCAAATAACAATAGTAAAATATGTACAAGTTGAGGACTAAATTAAATATGTTCAGGTCTTTAAAATTAAATGTCACTTACGTTAAAATGATTTTGAGCATTCATTTTTATGATTAAAATTGCCGTTCTTTTTTAGTTCATCATATTTCTTAATTCATTACAATTGAAGATTGTATGTTATTTTATAGAGTATTATCAGTGTTTATTTATTACTAAAATACCAATAATTATTGAATTTATCTTGACGTCAATTGTTATTCAAATTCATTCTTATTTATATTCTGTACATTTTTTAATAACTAGTCTTACGATACGCACGTTACGCATGCATCATGTCGTAATAAATATATATTTTTGAAAACATAAATAATATATTAACAAATTACGTTTGACTTATAAAATGAAAATTAAACAAAAAAATGTGGGTTCCTAAAAATGATGATTATTTATCTAACTCAGCAAATTAAGAAACAGTGATAATAGAAGTCTTCAATCATCTTAGTCAATATTTTCAGATTCAGCTTTGTTACAACTTTATAATTTCATTTACTACAATTTCACAAGTTGCCGTGCTTTCTTTCCACTTTCACTGAGTAAATATAAACTTTGGAAGATTTAAGAGGGTTTTTTTGAACTTTTTAAAAGTATATACCCTTAAATTTATTTTAGAAAACACAACAGATTCAGTTAACTAGCAAAGTAGTTTTTGTCAGAAGCAAAATGTAAAAAAAATTTTCTCAGATCAATAAAAAAGTACTATATGAATTATAAAATAATTCAAGAAAAAGAAATGAATTTTAAGGATTTGGCCGAACAAGCTCTATATATGTTGGCGAGATAAGGGTTGCAGAACATTATCAAGGAGATTAAAGTATTATATTTACTTGGAAAAATGTATAATATAGCATAAAGGTGCATACCTAGACAACAAATGTTAGATCGATAGCAATTATTACTGATATTCATATTCCTAGCATGTGAGGTCAATTTCATCTTTTCTATAGTTTTTCCATGCACTCTATCAATTGTACCTTGTAATATCTTTATATATGATTGTTTTTTAGTAAATATTTAAGTCTTATGTTTCTAATTTTTTGTCATTTAGAATTTTTTTTTTTTGCAAAATATATTTCATGTTTACAGAAAATAAACATGTTAAATACTGATATATATTTCTCATGTACTATACATAAAAAAAGTTTATAATAAAAATATAATACTTATAAAAAACTACAAGCATATCTTTCAACTTGACTTGTAATTCCGCATTTGAATTGATAGCTACGTAGATCTTGAAGTCGTTTATCCCTCTAAGTGTTAAAACATTTTCCGTTAAAGCATATCTTACTATTTATTTTCTAAAAAAATATTTCCACGGAAAACATTTTCCGTTATACTAACCACACCCTTCTTGTTAATTATTTTCCTTATGCTACGGCTTTAATTAGTTTATTTGTATTTACTATTTTATCCATTATAAAATGCATTAACAGACGAATAACATTTCGCTAAGAACCTTTGTATTTTTAATACAAGTATAAATATAGATAGATGCAGAACACACGTGCATTGAACGTACACTAAGACTTGTTTTGTTAAAAGTTTAAAGAAATATTCGAAATTATAAATTAAGGAGGTATATATAACAAGTCAAAGTGTCAAAGATAAGTAATTTGTACGCAATTCTCTCTTAAAGACTGATACGATCCGTTGATTGGCCTAAGTCATTCATATCTTAAAAAATCTTGAAAAAGCTGTTTGACAATTCTAAAGGATTTCAAAAAGAGGAACTTTAAGGTGGCTGTGTGAGAAAATGTAGGCATTGAATTGAAAGGGAATAAACACAAATGATCATTTCTCACTTAGATATGGATATAGAATAAAAAGAGATGAAATCAACCCAAACATAGAAATTTTAACTCGACTTTACTTATTACTAGTACTTATTTATAACATGGATAGCTTCTCAGGTCATTTCCATGAGTTCTTTAGTTAGCTATAACTACTTATTGCAATATCATTTAGGTGTAGATGTGCAACGTTTGAGTTTAAGGCAAATTCAAATATCCAATATTATATATTTAAATAGCCTCCACAATTAGCAATCATCTTGGCTTTGAGTTTAAGGCAATGTTTGGTGTATTCATGTTCATATAACCGGGAAAAACTGCTTTTTCTATGCTGTCAAGGATGATGTTCCTACTTGTGTTCTCTGGCAATGGCAATGGCAATGCAGATTTATGCCTCGCGCGTGCTTTATAGCTGCAATTTACTGTAACGATTAAGTCCTCGAAAAACTTCAATACACACTATAAACTCCTCTAGAGGCAGTTACTAATTTCATCTCTCCTTGTGTTTAATAATGAGGTGTAATAGTTTTTTTATTCATCAATTGTGCTCTTTCTTTTGGTTACCTTCTATTCTTTTCTTCCTTCACTGCTCATAAATATGACTAATGTGGAAACACAAATCTGTTGAATTGATGTTAACAAAAGCAAATATTTATGTTTACCAAGACTGATCAAAAGATGACATGAATGATGGAGAACTCAGTCAAATATTATAACAGGTTGTACTTCTGTTTTCTGTTTAAAATTCTCAGTTGTTCTTATTCTCCTTGTAAATATTACCATGTACATTGATCAACAAATGAAATTGTCAAATCTGTGCTTTGGAATTATAGTAAATATTCTCACAAAAGACTCCTGAATTTTGTTGTGCTATAGAAAGCAATATATATAGTACTACCAAAGAAGGAATCAGTCCAGCAAATGTGAACAACTTTTCTTCTGCTTTTGTTCATTCTTAACAAAATGGGAAGATCATGTACACTATCTATATGATCTTCTTGCTAAAATGTATACAAAATTCGACTGAGCAAGAAATGTGGAAGAAAGTAAAAGAAATGACTGAATTTTTTTGGATCTTCTTTTTTGCTTTTTTTTGGTTCCTAACGATTTCCAAGCAGCAAAAATTCTAAATAACAGAGAGGGAGAGAAAGGTGGTTTTCTTGTTCAATTTTGGACCTATGCATTTGTAGTTGATAAGACTCTTTTTACTCTGCCCAAACAGTTATCTTTAGGCCTACAATGAGGCAAATACATCAAGGGGCAAGAAGGATTTTCCCTTTCAAGCCTGCAACAAAAACAGCAAATCACTAATCAATAATCAACCAAACAGATTATTGATTTTGGACTCTCCAAAATGCTACCACAACCGTGATGTATCCTCCAAACTACACTGCTTTGGGAGGATCCGACACGTACCCTGTGACATTTTCGGAGAGTCCGAGCAATATAGCCCAAAACCAGATTTGAAGGGGAAAAAAAAAAGGAAAGGAAGAAGATTTAACTCACTCATAGTCTAGAAGAAAATAATGGAGAAAAATAGATATTTCAAGCTTGGCAAGGTCATTTCCTGGGCACAATCTGCTTCCTGCTCCAAAAGGAAGGAATGTTCCTACCTTTGGTGTAAGTCCCTAAACATTCAAAAGGCATAAAATTTTAAAGAAAATAGGCTAGTTAAATCAAGTTAAAACGCTCTTCTTTATCGACACTCGGTATTTATGCCAAACCACATCAGTTTACATAGTTAAGTATAAAATTGAGGTAAAGAAGTGTACTTTAAGTGATAACAAATGTATGTAAAGACGCGTCATGAATGCATAAGATTGTTGTAAAGACAAACACCGAGTGTGAATAAGTTTTTTCCCGAGAGGTAAAGCAGAAGGTTTGTCAAACTTACATCCCATCTTGAAGGATTAAACTCCAATGGATCTTCATAGATTTCAGGATCTAAATGAACAGACCTAAACCACACCAGAACTTTCCATCCTTTGGGAATGGTATAACCTGGAAAACAAGACAGTTAAGTTGTGTTATAACTTTGGTTATACTTGAAAAGACATATCAGGAAATGACATATAATGACTAACCATTAATCATGAAATCTTTCTTTGCTTCCCTGAAGACTACAAAGGAGAAGGTAACCACACGAAGCGTTTCGTCGATTACCTATAAAGGAGCAACAAAATAGTTTCATTACATTAACAGATTGGCTTGAGAAATCAGTATTTATATCCAAGAATGTTAAAAGGAAAACACAAGAATTACCTTTGAAAGGTAGTCCATCTGCCTAATTTCTTTGAGTGTCACACCCTTTTGATCAGATGGCCTATTTTTAACAATAGCTTCTTGCTCTGCCTGTTTATGAATCCAATATATGACTTCTTAACAACACTTTCAACGTGAAGATTGAGAAATGTTACAAAAATGGAAACTTTTGGGTGGGTACCTTAGCTTTTTTGAAGATTTCAGGATGTTTCTGAAGAAAATAGGTAGCCCACATTGTAATATGACCAGAAGATTCATGACCAGCATTAAGATACATTACCAAAACATCAATAATCTCCTCATCATTCAACTTCCTTCCATTCTCATCCTCAACTTCTAATAGAATATCCATCATGTCTTTCTTCTCTCCTGGCCCTCTTTTTTCCCTCCTCTTCCTTCTATCATCCACGATCGATTGGAAGATATCCACAAGCTTTTTACGCGCCTGAAATAGATTGTACAAAGCCTCTTTTAACAAATAAAGATGATTTTTCGCTCAAAACAT
Source organism: Nicotiana knightiana (assembly GCA_005239525.1). NCBI lineage: Eukaryota > Viridiplantae > Streptophyta > Magnoliopsida > Solanales > Solanaceae > Nicotiana > Nicotiana knightiana. The sequence goes on along the minus strand of ML397706.1, from coordinate 67,367 downwards.
TCATCATTAAGAGACAATTTTGACAATGTGACAAACATTTTCTCGTATTAAAAAAAAGGGGCAGCCCGGTGCACAAGGCATCCGTCGTCTGGGGAAGGGTCGCACTGTGTGATGTAGACAGTCAACCCTAATGTAACATTAGTGGCTGCTTCTCCGGATCGAAGTCGTGACCTATACATAGAAAAAGGCAGGGTACCTTGAGTGCTTTATGATAAGCAAATCCTGGCAAGTTGATAGCCATAGCTCTAACACCATAATTGAGAGTTGTGTATTCCCTTTCTAAGGCATCCATAACTTGTTCACTTCCAGAGCTAAGAAAAATGTGCATGATAATCCGAAAAGTAAGCCTTCTCAGCTGTGTTAAGAACTCAATTTGTCCCATGGTTGCCCATTTCTCCAAAGCTGATATGACATTTTCTTCAATATATTTTATGTACATTGACAACGCCTCGTGCCCGTTAACAGGTGCTGCAGTTAGTTTCCTTAACCATTTGTGTTCTTCATATGAAATGCCAATAAATGATTTCTTCCCAATGAGTTCCATTGTAGAAGTAGGCCAACCAGGCTTGAATGCTTCATCATCACTTAAAACTCTCCTGCAAGCTTCTGGTGTTGTAACTATAACACTTGGACAACCAAACATCAATGTCTTGTACATTCCTGTTCGTCCGAATCTACGATATATAATATATATGGAAAAAGTCAGCGACAGAGTCAGGAATTTTAACAAGGGGGCGTCAAATAGAAAATTGCTAGAAAGCCGCATTTGTGAATCACTTTTGGTATTACAATAAAAACTTCTCTTATATAAAGGGAAATTTAACAATTTATAAATATATATATAAGAATGTCATCTATATACACAATAAAATTTTCCGATGAAAGAGATACTGAACCCCATTGAATCATGTAGTTCTAGCCCTACAAATGGATTCACTAGAATGACCTGAAAATGAACTAGTATAAGAAAAGCAAAACATCTCCTCTTTTATTTTTCAACTGAGGATTCCGCTAGTAAGGTTTTTCTCTTCGGTGAATAAGATTGAGTTCAACTTCCATATACTGACAGTTGGAAAAGAAAAAGTAGTAATTGTCTAAAATAAATGGGATTAGTATTTTAAAAAATTACACCTGCTACGATATATTAAATCAAAAGAAGTTTCCTAGGTAATGAAAAAGCAAATGGCTTAGTGGGAGCAGGTGTTCATACCCCTATCGCACTTTGTTTATCTTGTCTACCAAAGTAGTGGCAAATAACTAACGAATAGACAATACTTGTGTGATTGCTGTTCCAAAGATAAGATTTTAGTGTTTTTCAACAGGAAAAAAAGCAAGTCAGAGTTTATTGAGAAATTGTATGTTGGAATAATTTTCTCAAATAAATATTTCTTTTTCCAAACCCTGGGTGTCTATTACTGGAGTAGTAAAACAATGGAAATGTACAGTTATTCTTATCTCCTCGACATCCAAATATTGGATATGGATCGTATGAAAGAGAAGGTCAAAATAGGTTGAAAAGTTTTGACATAGTAAGATAAAAACCATAATCAAACAATACTTTACAGTTGTAACCAAACTATAATTGTGAAAAGGGAAATGTAAGTTGATATAGGAAAAAGGAAATTAAATTATATATCGAGAATGTCGTTTTGTTCTTGTAAGGCCAAAGAAAAGTGACAGGTAAAATGACAAAATGCTGCCTCTGCCTCTTTTCTCGAACTAATGAAAAGCTTATGTGACATGCAATAGTTTTCGTTTTCCTCTTTTCTTCTTCTTTTGTTGGTTTCCCTCTGACTAATATATCTCTTACTAAATGACACTAGAATTAAGATAAATGGTTTTTAGAAATACAGGAAATAATTTCCACTAAGTTGCTTATACAAAAGGTAACCATTTTTTTTTTTCAAAGATTATTTGGCTAGTTTTCAAAATTTTCTAGCAAACCAATGCTACAATTCAATAATATATATATATGAATTCACGAGATATATGATTAGTTTAACATTGTATAAAATTCTATAAAGAATGCCAAAACGAAATAATATCTTCATGATTCGGATTCAAGACATCTGAATTTATGCTTGGTCTAGAGAAGAAAGAAAGTTGTATTATTCCTATCCTGTAGGAGGTGCTGGTGGTTATACACATAAGTGTATATAATTCAATCCCTAAATACTGAATTCTGCAAACAAAAAAAAAAGTGTTGTTATTCCTATCATGTAATAGGTACTGTTGGTTTACGTAAGGAGGGAGACGTAAATTTTGAAATGTACAACTTGTACTAGTTTTAACCACATATTAATATGTACGGATCGATTCTTAAATACTTAGTTCAGCCAAATTCGTTGCTAAGTATGTGAGAGAAAGAGATGACCTTGAAACAAAGGAAGAGATGAAAGAGTCAGGATTGCTGGATTTGAAAGCTCTGAGGAAGGACCACATTGTACCAATGAAAGGCCAACCTAAATCACCTGGTGGCAATGATAATCTCTTCTTGTCACTCAACTTTAATTTTTCAAAGTACCAAACATTTACACTTGCAAATACCCATTTCAACCCCAAAATCACACACAATATGCTCACCATCAATCCAATTAACCCCATTGTAATACAATTTTGATGACTAATGATGAAAGAGAATTATAATGGAGTTTGCTTCTTTTTTTCTCTTTATTCCTTTTCGAAGGCTGAAAAAGGAGGGTTGGAGGAGGTGGAGGTTGAGAGAAAAGAAAGAATTAGTGTGAGATTCAAAGACAGTTGTTGGTCCTATGTTGCATTACTCATGTCTATATCTATATATATAAGCGTGACCATGGTGAATTCTAACATTACAATACGACTTTTGGGATTTAACTTTCTCGTATTTTCTTTTAATGCGACTCAAAAAGTATGTCGTTTATATGCCATAAGCATTATATTCTTAAAATACGTATTAATTTGGACTTCCATCTTTTTACCGTTTACAACAGGATTGGTTTAAAAGAATATGGTAAAAAAAGAAGAAGATTAGTACGTTTTAAGAAGGCATAATTAACTAAAATAAATATTATGCTTTATTAAACTGTTTAAACTTTTACACAAAGTGATCGTACAAGTGACAATGAAGAAATAATTAATTAATATAGTTTATAAAAGAAAATAATTTATGCACATTAATAATCATTTTTCCGATTGGCTGGAAAAAAAAAATTTACGATATACAGTTTATATTCTTACGATCAATATATAGAAGATGACAACTGGAAGTGTTTGGATGACTTTCTTGCCGGCCTATTTTCTACGTTGTGTTGTTTTCTTGTCATTAGCTTGCTCTACTTTCCATCTTCTTTATTTGTATTAATTAATGTACTTCGAATATAGTAGGAACTTATGAGTTTCCACTTGAATGAAATATCTTACCGCAAATTAAATGTTTATCTCAATGATTGAATTAAGTGAACCAATAAATTACGAATATTATATGATCATAAACTAAAAAAGAATTTTACCTTACCAACTTTGGCTACATCATACTGTTGTCGTTGTGGGCCGTGTACCTGTTTGACCAAAAAAATATGAATATTAGTTTAAATAATTAAATTTATATAAGTGAGGGTTAATCTTAGCTAACAATAATATTCTTAAGATGAAGTTCATAAAAGAGCTCAAACACTTTGCGGATGTAGTCAGACAGTGGCGATAGCATGCAATAAATATTCCAGAAATCAAAGACAATAATGTAGCATTCAGTATCTATGAATATCAATAAATGACATTTAAGTAAATAGAATGAATGAGCCACCAAGAAATGAAGGAATAAGTGAATATTCTTTCTGACAATGATGAATGACGGACAATCCTTTGAATATTTGAGTTATTCTCGGATCTAGAGGAAAAGTATAGACAAGAATCCCACTGAAAAGGTAATGTTTGTATCTTAGCAATGAGACCTGATTCTCTTTCTCAAGTTAAAATGTATTTTACAAATGAATATCACCTTCCCTTATCACTGTGTCTTTTTCTATTTATAGGGAGCATGCTTCTAAGAAACCCTAATAGTACAAATGCAGAGAATATCCACTAGAATATTATCTTTAATATCCTATTAAAACTAGTTATTACAACTCTGTCAAAGGTACTCGACTTCGGCCCTTGTTGACGCCTCGGCTTCGGCCCTTCTTGACTCCTCGACCACAGACTTTACCGCTTCTTGGGCCATTTCGGCAAACAACGACTTATGAGCTCTTCCCCTAGTATTATCTTGGCTTAAACATTCTAAAGATAGATCTTGACCCATACAGTTTGTCCTTTCGCACCCTCGTTCCAGAAGAGGAAAGCTATAACGTCCTCGACTCTCGCCCTTCTTCGACTGCGACTGAACCTGCTCTTGTCCCGGTCCCTCCTGTTGCTATGTCCAAATTTGTCCCTCTTTCACCTATGGAGACTTCGGTTGCGGAGACCTCGGCTTCTCCCTTATATGCCCTCTTAGACGAGGACGACGAACCTTTGGCTGGTGATGGAGATTTGATGCTTCATAAGGGGGGAGGCGTAGACGTCGGGAGAGAAAAGTCGGTGGCCGCTGATGTAGGAGATTGTGGTTTTGTCCTTCGGGAGGCGGCCACAGTGTATATCAGGGAGAGCCCAGAGGCTTGTCCTGGGGCCATTTGTTTGGAGGATACGATATACGACTTGTGGGGGATGCGGTCGAAGGCGTGGTGGGAAGTTACGGCCCTGTTCTTCCAAGACGCGTAGAGGCCTCATCTTCTAGGGTTGCGGCGGATGTACCTTCTTCGAGTGATGACAGACGGAAGGTTGTTGCTGAGGATGATGTTGGATCAGATTCTGACATGGATGTAGATGAGCTGAGGATGATCAACGAGGGGCTTACTCAGCTTGAAGTGAGGTTGGAGAGGGGTTCAAGGACTATTATGATCCCGATGGATCGTAATCTTCTCGTGGATACCGAGAAAATTATCCCATCCCTTGTCCCTCTTAGTTCCTAAGTTGAGAGTACGATCCTCAAGATTATGAATGACATCGACCTATCGAATAACATTGTCGGCTTCGCCCTTCGGGTAAGTACATTTGCTATATGTTATTTTCTTTAATTTTTGTCCTTTCGTAGGCTCTAACTTCATTCATTTTGTAGGTAGTCAATACCTATGAATAACAATAAATGACATTTAAGTAAATAGAATGAATGAGTCACCCAAGAAAGTATGAAATAAGTGAATGTTCTTTCTGACAATGATGAATGACGGACAATCCCTTGAATATTTGAGTGACTCTCGGATCTAGTGGAAAAGTATAGACAAGAATCTTAGTGAAAATATTATGTTTGTATCTTAGCAATGAGACTTGATTCTCTTTCTCAAGTCAAGATGTATTTTTACAAATGAATATCACATCCCCCTATCACTGTGTCTTTTTCTATTTATAGGGAACATGCTCCTAAGAAACCCTAATAGTACAAGTGCAGAGAATATCCACCAGAATATTCTCTTTAATATCCTCTAGTACTATCTTCGCTTAAGTATTCTAAAGATAGATTTTGATCCATATAGTTAGTCCATCAGCTTATCAGGGCTGGCTTCAGGTGGATTTGATGAGGGGATCTTGTTCTTTGTCGTCGAAACAATCGAGTGAGCTATGCAGGTCGTGGTGGTTGCGGCGAATTGGCAGCATGGCCCTACGTGGGCAGCACATTTCAAACGCTTCGATTTTCCTGGGCGATTTGCTGGAATTATGTTGTCCACAAGTTAGGATGATGTCATGAAGTCATGCGTCATTATGACACATATTCCCGATGAATTGATTTGTTTCGCATGTGAACTCTGATTAAACATGTCACTTCGGTTTTGGTGCCAATAACGATGAGTCATTTTCGGTTATGGTGCTAGGACCTTTATAAATAGAGGTATTTGGATGCGATTATGAGGTTTAAGTTTTCTGTTGTTTCGAAATCCCATATTTTTTTCTTGCTTTCTTCTTGATGAGAACTTCTCTTCTCCATTCCAGTGATTTGTTTTGTTCTTAACTCTTCCTCGTTTGATACTTATCTTTACTATATCAAACTATATCTAATATGTCTCCTCAGTCTGGTGAGGGAAGTCATGTGGCCCCCTTGGCAGTGGTGTTCCCCTCCCATGAGGAGAGTGTTCCTGTCACCGTTGAGGATGGAACCTTCCCATCGGTGGAAGAGATAATTCCAGGCAACCATGAGTCCAGATCCGATTTCACCAAATCACCTGATGCTAAACCTGGAGATTTTCGGTCAGTGATGATGGTGAAGGAATTGGAAGAGCTTAAGGCTAAGTTTGGACTTCCCAATCACATTGAGTTAATCTAGCTGGGTGATATATGATGCAAGTCCACCGTCCTAGGTATTGCGCCTTCTACACCTACCCCTTCCAAGTCGATTATTCCTTTCCTCTCCTACTGTTAGACGAGGAGTTCTATTGTTATTAAGATGTTTTCCCAGCTCAGATCGTGTCGTACATTTATAAGCTTACAAAAATGCTTACCAAATTTTCCCAGCTAGCCGAGGTCGAGTTGACACTTCGGCACTTAATACATTTGTTCGCTCCTAACTTTTATAAGGGAACGATGTTGAATATTTGCCACCGAGAGGGAAAGTGCTTGGTGGTGAAGATGGACGATAAAGCCAACCGTCAATTCTGTTCAATTTTTTTTTGTTAGAACCGAGGACGTGGCGGCCAATGTCGACGGTTTTCCTAAGGCTTGGAATTATGCTCATAAGTATCTAATTCGCTTGCTTGTAGGTATATGATTTTTCCCATGTGCTTGGTCATGGGTTTTGATCTCTTGTCTTCTTCTCATGCAGCCAAGACCTTGCCTCCTCCTTTGGTCGCTCATAATTCTGACTGGGTCGATCGGTTCCCCCCTCACATCGTAGGGATTCGTGAATGGACAAGTTTATTCAAGAAGTTTGGGCATGCTCTCCCTTCGACTGTTAAGTTCCTTTTACCATCGATGTCTTAGCTTTTTTTTTTGTTTCCCTTTGCTAACCTTTCCTTTTCCTTGCGTTTTCATAGCTTCGGCCAGGGGATATTCGAGGAGGTCAGGAGCTCCCGCACCCTCGTTCTAGAAGAGGAAAGCTACAATGTTCTCGGCTCTTGCCCCTTCTTCGATTGCGACTGATCCTGCTTTTGTCCTAGTCCCTCTTGTTGTTGTGTCCAAATTTGTCCCTCTTTTGGCCATGGAGACTTTAGTCATAGATACCTCGGCTTCGCCCTTGTATGCTCTCATAGACGAGGATGTCAAACCTTTTCCCAGTGATGGAGATTTGATGCCTCGTAAGAGGATGGTTGTGGACTTCGGGAGAGAGAGATCGGTGGCCACCATTGTAGGAGACTGTGGTTTTGTCCTTCCGGAGATGACCATAGTGCATATCATAGAGGCTAGTCCCGAGGCAATTTGTTTGGGGGATACGGATACACGACCTGTGGGGACGCGGTCGAAGGCATGGTTGGAAATGACGGCCCTGTTCTTCCAAGATACGAAGATGCCTCTTCTTCTAGGGTTGCGGTGGACGTACCTTCTTCGACTGCTGATAGACGGAAGGATGTTACCAAGGAGGATGTTGGATCTGATTCTGACATGGATGTAGACGAGATGAGGATGATCGACGAGGGGCTTACTCAGCTTGAAGTGAGGTTGGATCGGGGTTCAAGGACTATTACGATTCTGATGGAACGTAATCTTCTCGTGGATATCGAGAAGATTATCCCCTCCCTTGTCCCTCCTAATTCCTAAGTTGAGGGTACGACTCTCAAGACTATAAATGACAGCGACCTGTCGAATAACATTTCCGGCCTCGCCCTTCGGATAAGTACATTTGTTATCCGTTATTTTCCTTAAGTTTTGTCTTTTCGTAGGCCCTAACTTCGTTCGTTTTGTAGATGGTCGTCCTGGAATGAGAGTGCTCGTAGGGAGCAGAGGCGTAAAGACATCTATGTGAAGTTGAAGGGAAAGTACTTCAGAGTCCTTGCGAAGTACCAGAAGCTTCAGTGTCAGCTTCATGAAGGCGGTAATGTGTGCCAACTGAGGGAGGACTTGAAGGCCAGGGAAGAGGAGCTAGTGCGGATGGTGCGGAAGTGTAGCATCCTGGAGCGGACATTAAGGAGCAAAGAGGAAGAGCTAGAGTTTAGCAAGGGGGTCGAAGTCCAGTGCAGTGATCTTCAAGATCAGGTAGTCATGTTGCGCGGCCATCACAAAGAATGTCAATTTAGGGCGGAGGCTCTTAGTGGCGAGGTCGCTGAGAAGCAACAGGAGCTAGATAATGTGTAGTCTGCATGGTCGGAGGCTTGAGGAAGTCGGAGTCCCTTGAGGTGGTGATCCGGACTCTCCGTTCCAAGCGAGAAAATGATTTAACAATGGCAAGGACCAAAGAAGAGTGGCTCGATGAAAGGATTGTGGAGTTGGAGAAAGAGACATATGATCTCTATGATCATGTTGCTGCTCTTGAGTCCCGAGAAGGCCCAATTAGTGGCACAGCCATCCTCTTCCCGAATTTCAGATTTTCCTAATATTTCTCGTGAGTTATATGAAGAGTGGATTCATGCCAAGGCCCAGTTTGATGTCTTTCGAGATATGCATGCAGCGGGATCCATTTTTGAGGTTGCCCTCGAATATGTTCGTGTTAAGGCTCGTGAAGCTCGAGTCGCTTGTGGTTATGATCCCGCTATGCCTGAGGCTGGTGAGGACGAGAGGGACGAGGGAGTAGACCGGCTTGAGGAGAATGCATGGTATGATGCAGCATATCTTGAGGGCGAAGGTGGCGATGGTGAGGGTATTGATGGTCATGGTGGCGACACTATTGAGGGCCAATTTGGTGAGGTTGTTGAAGGCCGTAATTGTGGTGACCAGTAGTTTCCTCTTTTGATTTTTTGTGTATTTTTTGTCGGCATCTTCTTAAGCGTTTTGTAAACAATTTTAAGTATATGAAATATCAAAGTTATTCCTTGCGTCTTCTTCTCTTCCTGATTTATTTTATGTACTTGTGTATATTTTTGTTTCTTTGTTGCGATGTGACCAAGGGCTGATAGGTATTTGTTAGAGCGAGGTCGAACATAATCTTTCCTTAATCGCAGCCGAAGGCTGGTAGGTGTTTGTTCGAGCTTAGTCGAACATAACCTTTTGTTGAATCGCGGTCGAGGGCCGTTAGGTGTTCGTTTGATAGTAATCGAATATAGCCTTTTGTTATATCACGGTCGAGGGTCGGTAGGTATTTGTTCGAGATGGGTCAAACATAACCTTTCATTAAATTGCTGTCGAGCGCCGGTAGGTGTTTGTTCGAGCTTGGTCGAACATAACCTTTTGTTAAATCGCGGCCGAGGGCCGATAGGTGTTTGTTCGAGCTTGGACGAACATAACCTTTTTTTAAATCACGGCCGAGGGCCGGTAGGTGTTTGTTCGAGCGGGGTCGAACGTAACCTTTCGTTAAATTACGGACGAGAGTCGGTAGGTGTTTGTTGGAGCTTAGTCGAGCATAACCTTTTGTTAAATCGCGGCCAAAGGTCGGTAGGTGTTTGTTCGAGCTTGGTCGAACATTCTTTCGTTGAATCATGATCGAGAACCGGTAGGTGTTTGTTTGATTGTAATCAAACATAACCTTAACACGAAAAAGGTGTGATGATAAACGTAAGTTTCTTATTGCTTTGACATTGTTGCTTTAGTTAGATGCTTGGAGAAATTTATAGATTTTTGGATGTTGGCTGGTGTTCGAGTCCCAGTCCCGGTCTATCTAGTCCCTTCATTGGTTGACCTGGAAAGTATTGAGAGGTCGAGCAATGAAATAGTAACCATGGACCTACCTTCGCGTACTTTGACTCGAAGTGTTCCCTTCGCCGCCTCATCGAAAACCTCCTTGAGAAAACCCAAATGGGACAAAACTCAAGTGAGGAAAAAAAGAGTACGACTTGGGGGATATTTTTTTCTCTCAGAAGTTAAAGTATTTGAGGTGGTTGATATTCCAGTTGTTTGGTAATAATTTTTCTTCCATTGTCTCTTATTGGAATGAACCCTTGTTCTCTTTGCCTGTGATTTTGGACGGGCCATCCCAGTTTGTTCCCAGCTTGCCTTCTCGGGGATCTTCGCTCGCTAGAGATATGGTTTTCAGTATGTAGACCCGACCTTAAGCAGCCGAACCTTTTGTTTCTTGTTGTAATAATGGCCTGCTTGTTGTTTTTGGGCTACCATTTTTATGTAAGCCATGTTTCTTTGTTCGTCAATTTCGTCGAGTTCCTGGCTTCTACTATTGTTGTTACTCACGCTGCTTTCACAGGAGGACCTCGGCCGATGTTACTGCTTTAGTCCCATAGACCAAAGAGTTAGGCGTCTCTCTTGTGCTCGTCTTCGGAGTTGTGCGATAGGCTCATAATACTTCTGATAGCATTTCCAGCCACAGTCCCTTGGCATCTTCGAGCTTTTTATTCATGATCTTTAGTATAGACTTATTGGAGGATTCTGCTTGACTGTCACGCGCTGGATAGTATGGGGTTGAGAGTATCCTCTTGATATGCCATTTCTCAAAGAATTCGATGGTTTACTTTCATGTGAACTGGGGTCCGTTTTCTCAATTGATTTCCTTGGGGAGGATGAATCGGGATATGATGTTTCCCCATATAAAGGTTATTACCTCCTGTTCCCGTATTTGGACGAATGCTCCATCTTCCACCCATTTAGAGAAATAAACAGTTAAAACCAAAAGGAATCGCACATTACCTCGCCCTGCTGAAAGGGGGCCCACGATGTCCATTCCCCATTTGATGAACGCCCAAGGAGAGGTGGCTGAGTGGATGTGTTCTCTTGCTTGGTGAATCATTAGGGCGTACTTTTGGCACTGTTCACGTTTCCTCACGAAGTTTGCAGCATCATTTTTCATGATGGGCCAGTAGTATACCGCTCGTATGAGACATCTGACCATTTCTCGATTGTCGGGGTGAGCTCCGCAATTGCCTTCATGGACTTCTTCGAGGACTCACTGGTTTGGTTGGGGCCCAAGCACTTCTCCAGAGGGTCTCCGTAAGTCCGCTTATATAGTTCGCGATGAAGATCTTATTTGGCCGCTTGCATTCTTAGCTTCTTGGCCTCTTTTTTGTCTCATGGGAGTGTGTCGTCCTGCAAATATGCAATAATACGATTGCACCAGTCCCAAGTTAAGTTTATGGTTTTTACCTCGATTTGGTCTGGTGATGAGTTGAGGAGGTCGACTACGCTTTTATCTCCGGTTATGATGTTTTTGGTAGCTGTTGCTAGTTTGGTGAGGCCATCTGCTTCGGCATTCTATGCTCGTGGGATTTGATCGAGCTGGCATTTTTCGAACAGAGGCAATAGCTTGCAGTTTTCGGTCTTGTATTTTTGCAACTTTGTTCCTTGATTTGGAAAGTCCATGTGACATGGTTGACTACGCGCTGGGAGTCACATCGGAGTTTCAACCGTTTCGCCCCATATTTGAGTGCTAGCCTTAACCCTGTAATTACGGCCTCATACTCGGCCTCATTGTTAGTCATATCCGTGAACCTTATGAACTAGTGAATTAATTCGCCTGTTTAGACCTCGAGTATGAGTTCGAGTCCAGACCTTGATGTGTTGGATGCGCCATCGGTGTATTGGACCCAGAGGTCTTGTGTTGGATGGAAGCTTGGACGACTTCCTTTTCGACTTCAGGCATTATTTATGCACTAAAGTCGGCGAGCACTTGTGACTTTATCACCATACGTGATATCCTACTCACTTAGCTCGATGGCCCATTTGGCCAGCCTCCTTGTTAGCTCGGGTTTATGCAAAATGCTCCTCAAGGGAAAAGTTGTTATGACCGAGATGGGGTGGAATCAGATATAGGGTCTAAGCTTCCGAGAAGCTACGACCAAGGCCAGGGCCAATTTTTCGATGTGCGGGTACCTTGTCTCGGCATCGACGAGTGTTTTGTTAATGTAATTAATGGGATATTGCGTACCTTTTCTTTCGCGGATCAAGACTACACTTACTGCTACCTCGGATATAGCTAGGTAGACGAGGAGTTGCTCCTCAGGTTTGGGTTTCGAAAGCAAGATCATGATGATAGGTATGCCTTTAGTTCTCGCAGACCTTGGACGCACTCGGAAGTCCATTCGAGCCCGTTGTCCTTCTTGAGTACGCCAAATTTTTTTTGACATTTATTCGACGATCGAGAAATGAACCTTGATAGGGCGACGATTCGACCAATCAAACTTTGGACTTGTTTTATGGTGGTTAAGAGTTCCGGTATCCCCTTGATATCTTTGATTTAGTCTGGGTTGACCTTGATCCCTCGTTGTGATACGAGGAAACCTAAGAATTTCACCGAGGCTATGCCAAATGGGTATATCTCCGGGTTCAGCTTCATTCTGTATCGTCTGAGTATGTAGAAAGATTCTTTCAAATGATTGATGTGATCCTCTGCCCTTTTGAACTTGACCAACATATTATCTATATATACCTCTATGGTCTTACCGGGCTGGTATTTGAACATCTTGGTTACCAACCTTTGATAAGTAGCCCCCGCATTTTTTAGTCCAAATGACATGATCTTATAGCAATACGTTCCTCGGCGGGTAAGGAACGTGGTCTTCTACTTGTCTTCTTCCTCCATGAGAATTTGATTATAGCTTAAGTAAGCGTCCAAGAAACTCAATAGTTCGATCCCGTCTGTTGCGTCGATGAGCTGGTCGATGTAGGGTAACGGGAACGAATCTTTTATACAAGTTTGTGAAATCCACGCACATCCGCCATTTCCCATTTTTCTTTTTGATCATCATTACGTTGGCAATCCACTTGGGGTACTTCGACTCCCTCATGAAGCCGTTTTCTAATAGTTTTTCCACCTCTTCACGAAATGCATCGTTGATGGCGGAGTTGAATTTACGTCTAACTTGACTTACTAGGGGGTGGAATGGGTCGACGTTAATTTGTGTGTGGAAATTTTCTTTGGGATGCCCGACACATCTGCATGGCTGAAAGCAAACAAATTTGCATTAGCTATTAAGAATTGACTGAATTTACCTGGTTCCTAGAGTTTACAGTCGATCTAGGCCTTCTTGCTATGATTTTTGAGGTACAATTGAGCGGGGGGTGGGGACATCTATGGTCGAACCTGTAGCCTCGGCCACGTCGGGATCCATAATGACATCCCCGATTTCTTCTTAGTTCGGCCTCGACCTTGTTGATTGTTATACCTAATTTTCTTTGTCTTTTTCTGTTGAATGGTCGTGTTGTCCAAGGCAATGTGGTAGCATTCCCAGGACGTGTTGTTCTCCGTGTATGTTGAATATCCCCTATGGTGTTGGGAACTTAATTACTTGGTATAGATTGGATGGGATGGCTCTCATGGGGTGTATCTATGGTCGTCCCACTATGGCGTTGTACGCAGTAGCCTGGTCCATGATGTGGAATGTCGTCTCCAAAGTCACGCCGCTGGCCAAGACAGAGGGTGTATTTTCTCCGGATGTTCACTTATTTGCATTATTAAAATCGGTTAGAGTGATGAAGCGCGGTACCATCTTATCCTCGAGCCTTATTTGGGTAAGGACTCAGGGATGGATAATGCATGCACCGCTTTCATCATCCACCATGTTACATTTTACATCGGTATCTAACATGCGTAAAGTAATAACGAGGGCATCATTATGAGGAAAAGTCAAACCGTCAACATTAGACTCGTTAAAGATGATACTTTCTTCGAGTCCGTTTTACCGTTCGCAGGTTATAAGCCGCTTGATTTTGTGAGTGGTGGTGAACTTCATGCCATTGATAGAGGCGTCGTCGTTGCCTCCTATGATAATTTTGATGGTATGAGCTGGCGATGGAAGCTTCGGCGGGCCTTGATGTTCACCTGTTCTGGCGAAGTTGGTCCTCTCCTTATCGCTTAACAGCTCTTTGAGGTGTCCTTACCATAACATGTTTACGAATTTTTTTCTGAGGGCGATGCAATCTTCTGTTTTGTGCCCACGTTCCTGGTGGAACTCATAGAGAGCGTCGAACTTTCTGGTGTTCGGATCTGATCTCATCTTTGGCGGCCACTTCACTTTTGTTTCGAGTTTCTCAAGAGCGTAGACGATTTCTGTAGGCGACGCACAAAAATTGTGAGCAAATAATAAAGGAGGCATAACTCTTTTGTTCTGATGAGTCCCTGTCCTTGGTCTGGACGGGCCTTCTTCATAGCGGAGGGAGGGTGCGGCGGCTTCCCTGACATATGGTTGGTGTTGTTCCCTGTTAGGTTGGGAAATCAGATGAACTCTTCCGGTACTGTCTCTTCGTTCTTTTCTGTATTCGGCTTGTACCGAGGTTAGACAGTGAGTTGGTTCGTTAATATCTTCCTCGTCTGATCGAACCTTGGCACAATAAGCATTGTGGATTTCATCCCAAGTGGTTGGAGGATACTTCATCAATCGGCTCAACAATTTTCTAGTTGCTCTTGAACCCTCTTTACTTAGCCCGTTCTGAAAAGATGAGACCGCCATCCCTTTGAATACGTTTGGAAGAGTCATCCTTAATCTGTTGAACCAGGTGAGGAAGTCACTTGGTCCCTCTCCCAAGGACTGCTTAATAGCAAATATATCGCTTACTCTTGCCTCGGCCTTCTTGGCTCCGGCATGGGCGGTTACGAACTTATCGACCATTTCTTCGAAAGTTTCTATGGAGCAGGCTCGTAGCTGCGAATACCATGTTAATTCCCCTCCCGTGAGGGTTTTACCAAACTTCTTCGGCAAAATGGAGTACACTTGTTCCTTGGCGAGGTCGTTGCCTTTCACGGTGGTGACGTAGTGAGTTATATGATCTTCAGGATTGCTCGTTACGCCATATATCCTGAGGTAGGACGGCATTTTGAAGGTCTTTGGTATGGAATGCAGGGCTGCATCATCGTTGTACGGCTACTTTACGAACCCGTCGGCGTCCTTTTTTGGCAGCAACTTAGGAGCGCCCGGTATCTTGTCAACTCATTCATGGTGTTCTTTCATCTGGTTTTGGAGTGACTTGTTCTCATTCTCCATTTCTTCCATCCTCTTTAGAATAGCAGCGAGGGCGTTGTTACCTGCACTATCAGTAACATTGTGAGTTATACTTGTCATTAGAGGGAGGGGTCAGTTGCATTGCTCGTTTGTTTGTTGTATCGTGTAGGTCCTTACAGTTTCTGAGTCATACATGGAGCGTGTTTGTTGAGTACGCTTGCTAGCATGTTAGGCACCCATGCCTCAAGGAGTTTTTTCATAGCTGAGGACTTTTCCTCCTCTGTAGACGTGGAGGCCCCTTTTCCGCTGAGTTTATGCTGCAGTACGGGGATGGTAACCTATCTCGCCTAGGGGACGCGTTAGGCGTCGTGCCCTCACATGTTGTTTCGTAGCTTTCATTGATGACTATCATGAGGTTGGTTGAGAAGTCACTTGTTATTTTTGTCCTTTCCCCTTTGTTACCTGTCATGTAGAGTTTTGTATATACAAAAAAAAAAAAAGGAGATCTTGGGGTTTTTTTATGTTAGTGACTTGCGTTAATTGTAGATCTAGAGGAAACTAAAAATTTAGCTAAGAAGTTACCATAAACGGCGCCAAATCGTTTGACCAAAAAATATAGATCTTGGTTCAAATAATTAAATTTATATAAATAAGGGTTAATCTTGGCTAACAATAATATCCCTAAGATGAAGTTCTTAAAAGAGCTCAAACACTATGCAGATGCAGTCGGACAGTGGCGATATCATGCGATAAATATTTCAGAAATCAAAGATAATAATGTTGCATTCAATATCTATGAATATCAATAAATGACATTTAAATAAATAGAATGAATGAGTCACCAAGAAAGGATGGAAAAAATGAATGTTCTTTCTGACAATGATGAATTATGGACAATCCCTTGAATATTTGAGTTATTCTCGGATCTAGTGAAAAAGTATAGACAAGAATCTCAGTGAAAAGGTAATGCTTGTATCTTAACAATGAGACTCTATTCTCTTTTTCAAGTCAAAATGTATTTTTACAAATGAATATTACCTCCCCTTGTCACTGTCTTTTTCTACTTATAGGGAACATGCTCCTAAGAAACCTTAATAGTACAAGTGCAAAAAATATCCACTAGAATATTCTCTTTAATATCTTATCTTGAAACTAGCCATTACAACTCTGTCAAAGGTACTCGACCTCGGCCTCGACCCTTGTTGACGCCTCTACTTCGGCCCTTGTTGACTCCTCAACCATAGACTTCCCGATTCATAAGTTATTTCGACAAACGACGACTTGAAAACTCTTTCCCTAGTACTATCTTTTTTTAAATATTCTAAAGATGAATTTTGACTCGTACAGTACCACCAACACTCAAAAGCTCAACTTAGTTTATTTCGGAGGCTTCACTTCAGAATTAATAGAGAACCTTCCGCCTGAAATTTGTTTAATCCACTTAATGAGTTTACTTGCACAAATTCAAATTAATTGGGTACTGTAAAACTCAAATATGGAGAGATTAAACAAAAATAAAACAATTTAGCAAAGAAAACACATTCAGAGCTGACTGAGATTGCACTACTCTACTGAGTATTCCAATAACTCAACAAAAAGGCAGCTAAGTCATGTAATGATTAATCACTAAGTTAAAAGGGAATGTGTATATTTTAGTAAATAAAGTCACAAACGACATATGGACATTAAAATTATTACGAGTATACTTTCTAGATTTAATAAGATTACTTTGGACTAAAAGATGGGTTATTCTACAGAAAGGCATTCTATTTTTTCTTATTATAACAAAGTTATAAATTAACGGTCAAAAATACCCCTACGTATTGAATATGGCTCACCAATACCCTTTGTTAATCTTTTGATCTATATAAAAATGCCCTCAATCGAAAGAAAATCTTATGAAATAATTGCTCCATATAGAACAACAAATATAATAAGTATGAATTAATATTGTCGCTTATTTATCCTTTCCTATAAATTCCAGAGCGAGGTAAAACTACACAAATTTATATTGTATTATGCATTTGAGGATAAAAACACAAAGTGTGACAAATGATCACGCTAAAATTATATTCTGAACACATCCTCTTCCTTTCCTGGTTTAACCTAACGTTCTTGTATACTTCCAATCTATATACTCCATCAATTTAAGCAAAGTAAGATACAACATATAGCTTAATGAATAAAACAGATAATAAAAGCACTAAATGGGACAAGCTGAGGGCACAAAGATTTTTTTTTTTGTTCTTGCAACGTAAAAGAATTCTTTGTTTCACAATATTTAATTACCAATCTCAATACTAATCAGAAGTTTACGATTAATTAAAGAGTGTCGGGTAATTAATGATGTATTAGTGTAATTTATGAAAAAATAGGGTTCAAATTCCATCTGAGACGAGAAATGTTAAGTTAAATAGCGGTGGATAGAGTTAGATATCTATATGAGAGGAAGCAGACACCGTTAAAACAAGCAATGTGCGTGTAAGCCGACCTAATAATAATTAAAAAATAAAATAAAAAATAATAACCATAACGACTTCATCACTGATGTGTCCATATCACTCAATCATTGAATTGTTTGCAACTCTATCAATTCAGGTAAGAAAGATACATTAAATATTGGAGTGAATTTAAAATAAAAAGAAAAAAGAAAAAGAGTTGCTACTAAATATATGAAAATGAAGGAATTCATGATAAGCTCACAAGTCACAACTAGGCAATTATAAAATTTTCCTGATAAAATTTAGTTGAGCATAATCACTCTGTCCAGTGCAGTCCCTTTCCCTATGCTTATGTATTGTAAACAGATACATTGGTCTTATCGTTAGGAGTATTATTATTTTTCAAATGATTTTATAATTTAATTATAAATAAAGGAAGAAAAAAAATTAGCTAGAAATAAAGTTAAGGTATGAAACCCCAATAATATCTCCTGCAACATACCAAAAAATGCTAGAAGACAAGTATATATCACTTAAAACGAGACTCTTGTCAATATTAGTGACAAAGAGAACACCCAATTTCTAGCCAAGAGCTAATGAATACGAACTTTTTGGACTGTAACATCTGAACCACACTAAAACTAGAAAATACTTTCTCCCATCCATAATGAATGACCAATTTATTTTTAACACGTTTATTAAGAAAATATTAAATTCTGTATAAAAATATCTAGTATGACTAAATTATTCTTAATTAAATATTTAATGTGACGAGTAAGAAAACCTTTTAGGAATATGTACATAAGATTGATTTTATAAAAATAAATTGATTTTTTTCTTGATTATATAAATTGACACTTATTTTAGACCAAAATAAAAAAGTAAATTGATCACTTGTTATTGATCTGAGGGAGTACCCAACTGTTGGTCGAATTTATGTCCACGTCAACTGTCCTCGACCATGAATCCACAAATTAAAATTTTAAAACAACTCCATTCCCGTTACAAGGATCTTACTTGTCAAAAACATTTTATCTAACACCTAAAAACATTTATCATTATAACGATCTTAATCTTAATCTTGAATTATTTCCTAAAACTATTTACTACATCTTTAGTTTCACTATAAAATATTACCAAGATCGTACAGCTAGGTGTTTTATCAGACTTTCTGATGTTGCACGATTTGTTAAAGTAGAAATAATTCTACAAACTTCTATTTAAAATACTACTCCCTCCGATTCATAATAAGTGTCCAGTTTCCTTTTAGCACGCCCATTAAAAAACTACTAAATCCTATGCAAAAAAATCTAGTATGACTAAACTACCCTTATTAAAGTATTGGTCACATAATTATAATGAGGAGTGAGAAAAGTTTTTTAGGGATATGCACATAAGGGTAAAAGAGTAAAAACAAATTGAATTTTTTCTTGATAACATAACTGGACACTTATTTTGAACCAAAATGAAAAAGAAAACTGGACACTTATTCTGAACCGGAGGGAGTACTATTTACTTGAATTCTAGCATGTGGTCAAGTATTTTTTGCCAAAAATTGAAGTGTCTGGCCAAACTTTTAAGAGGAAAAAAAGTAACTTAAAAACAGTTTTTAAAAGCTTTGGTCAAAATCTTAAAAGTATATAACTTTAGTCGTAAAATAGTAGTTATCAAGTGGATTCAAATAACTATTTATACAAAATTTATACAGTTTTAATCCTAATTTATATATATATATATATATAGTATTATTTTTTATGAAGCGGGTTCAGTTGAACCCGCTAGACACCAATTGGGTCCGCCACTAACTACAGTCAGACATATTTATAACAATATCCTTATATAACAACACTATACTATAAAAGTCATCTTTTTTCAGAATTAAATTTTATTTTCTGTTATAATATATATTTTCTATAACAACAAATCGTTATAACATTTATAAATATCTTGAATAAACGAAATTATTATAGAAAAATTTGGCTCAATACTGCCATTTTGCAAGCTGCCATAAATGCATAAAACGGCGCTTTGTCTTATAGTACCAAAAAATTCGCTAAATATTTTTCTTCTTCATTTTTTTTGGGAAGTGAACTAGAGTCCGGGAAGGGAAAAAAAAGGAAAAAAACTAGATCTGGTAACTCAAGTAGTTAGAATGGACCATGGAATCGTGACGCATAACGACATTGGAACCATGCATTATCCATTTTCATATCTCCGTTTAGCAGCTAGGTTCAAAGTATTGTTGCATTTGACTTTTGTTTTTATTTGTTTTTCTTAACAAAAATGTTAGTACCTCCGTTCCAATTTATGTGAACATATTTGACTAGGTACGAAATTTAAGAAAAAATAATGACTTTCGAAATTTGTAATCCTAAACAAGTCAAAAGGGGTCAGAGTATTTGTGTGATTATAAAAGTTTCTCATTAAGGGTAGAATTATAAGTTTAAGATAATCATTAAGAATTATAAGTTTAAGATAATCATTACCAAATTTAGAAAAAGGTCATTTTTTTTTAAACGGACCAAAAAGAAAATAGGTTCACATAAATTGAAACAGATGGAGTATATCAAGGGAGGGGGCGGGAAAGTAGAAGGGAACACTACCTTAATGATGGAGTTTAAACCCCATCTCAATTTTGAAGGATAGGGATATTTTACCAAAAAAAATTTAAACCCTTTTTTGTCAAACTGATTAATGAAAAGATAGAGGGTGAATCCTAGTTAAATATAATGAGAAGATATATTGATGAGGTAGGGCTGTGTCCGATATTAATGAATGCCAACTAAAAATGTTCAATGATTGTCAATGAATGCAGCAACGAAAGTATGCAGTAAATGTAGATAATGACGATAAATATAATAAGAAGGAATTTGTCACCCAAATATTAGATGACTTGGATGATTCTCCTTTCCGATAACAACGTTGTATTGGTAAAAAAAAGAGCTTCACACGTGTAATAAATCTTGATGACTCAGTAGTCTACATGGAGCAATGAATACACGACAGCTGGGCGGGACTCTAAGAAGAGGTACGAGTCAAAGAGGCACGGCAAATCACACCCATGGGTTAATTAGCTACGGAAGTCTCAACCTGATTGAGAAGATGAAGAGACACGGTCGAAAGTGTATTTGGACAGAATAAAGGGCAGATTCAGAGATCTTCGAATTAGAGATCCATATGTTACACAACATTCACTCAACAGTTACGGTTGATTCACTGTAACGTTACATTAGAGTCATTACTAGTCACTAATGCGCAATCACCAAAAAAATGTAGACGTTATGCTAGGAAATTCCCTATACAAAGGAGAAAAATATAACCTGTAAAGGGGAGAGGAAAAACATTCGAACTACTATTGCAATATACTTATTTTTTGTGCATCTTACTGCTTTCCATTTACAATTGTGCCTACAATTATAATCTTATTCTTTGGTTATCACAAACCCGTGTTCTTCTTAAAATAGCTTTGGGCAAAGAATCCAATTCTTTGGTTAAACAAATTGGTTCCGTTATCGGGAATCTAATAATCTTTGTTTGCTTTTCAAGCGATATCCTCTTAACTATGTCGAACTCCAACGACGACAACCAGCAAAGGAGTGGAACCCCAATTCCATCGCCTTCAGGAACCCCACGTGGTTCAAGGGAACAATCCCCAGAAAGATCCAATAACAACAATGATAATAGTGATCAAACGGTGGAACAAGATCGGGTAAAGCAAATGATTGCAGAGTATGTAAGCCAAGCTTTGCAAGAATTTGCGAGGGGATCATCGGCAGCGTTACCTGCACCACTGACACCACCACCCAATAATACCATCACCATGAAAAATCCTCAGTCTAGGTTGGCAAACTCAGGAAGGGGAGATACTCCTAATGAATCTCTCGAAGCGAGACCAGGTATGTCTAATAACTCTGAATTACAAACTTTATTACTAACTTTGCAGAAATAGGTGAAGGAACAAAACGACCGAATCGAACAAATTCCTGGAGTACCACCTGTTATCAAAGGCATTGACGTTGATAGGTATTCTCAACAACCTTGGAGACCAAGCGCAGCACCCGTACCCATTCCAAAGAAGTTTAAAATGCCTGATGTACCTAAATATGACGGGACAACCGACCCACGCGACCATGTAACTGCTTTTACCACCGGAGTGAAGGGCAACGACTTAACAAAACAAGAAATTGAGTCGGTCCTAGTTAAAAAATTTGGAGAAACACTTACCAAAGGGGCGGTAACCTGGTATTCTCTTCTCCCTAAAAACTCTATTGATTCTTTTGCTGAGCTTGTAGATTCTTTCATAAAGGCACACTCCGGTGCGCAAAAAGTCAAGAAAAGGATGGAGGACATTTTAAAAATAAAACAAGGAGACACGGAATTACTTCGTGAATTTGTAGACAGGTTTCAACGAGAAAGAATGCAACTACCAAAGGTGCCTGATAATTGGGCAGCCATGAAATTCGCAAGTAATCTAAATGACAAAAGCTCAGAAGCCACGAGAAGACTCAAGGAAAACTTGAGAGAATTCCCAGCTACAATGTGGAACGATGTTTATAACAGGTATAATACTAAACTTCGAATAGAAGAAGATACCATTGCTCGTCCGAAAGAAAAAGATTATACCAGATTCAGACGTTCAGAATCAGACAGGAGATCAGGTAAAAATAGGTACGATCCTTACTTGGGACCATCAGGACATGAAACTCGTCCCAAGTTTGAAAACACCAGGTTAGATTATGACCACCAAGCAGAGATGTAGGCTCGTCCTCATCTAGATCCAGAAGGGATCAAGATCAACGACCTAGAGGTAATGCGCAAATTGGCGATCATACATTTAATGTAAGTACCTCCGAACTAATTTCAGTGTTAAGAAATTTGGGTGATAAGGTTCGATGGCCCAAAGAGACGAGGCCGAATCCGAATAAGAGGAACCCAGATCTCTGGTATGAATTCCATAATGATCATGGGCATAAAACTGCAGATTGCAGATTTTTGCAAGGTGAGGTAGAACAATTATTGAAACAGGGCTATTTGACAGAATTGTTCAGTGAAAAGGGTAAACAGGCATACATGAAGAACAGGCAGGAGGCCCCAAAACCTCCATCTCCAAAACGAACTGTCAACGTGATACACATAGGTGAAGAAGTAAACGGAGTGGTCTGCAAAACGACCACGAAGTTCACAATTACACACGGAAAACGGGTTCGTGAAAATCTGGAAGCAGACGATATAACCTTCGATGATGCAGATATCGGCGGATTAATGCTTCCTCACAACGATGCTCTGGTAATATCTTTACTTATTCATGACACTAACGTAAAAAGAGTGTTGATTGACCCAGGTAGTTCAGTCAATATCATTTCTAAGAGTCGTGGAAGAAATACTATTGGAGAATCAAGTAATCCCAAGGGCATGAGCCATATCAGTGTTTGATAACTCTACGGTTATAACGAAAGGAGAAATTGAAATTAGCACTTATGCTGAGGGAGTGATCAAAAGTACCAGGTTCCAAGTCATCGATACTGACATGGCTTATGACGTAATCGTGGGAAGACCATGGATCCACGACAAAGCAATACCCTCCACCTTGCATCAGGTTTTAAACACCCTTCTGAATGGGGGATTCAGCAAATTAGAGGCGGTAAGCAAATCACGAGAAATATAAATTCCGTGGTACATAACAACAAAAAAGTAGAGGTGAAAGAATCAAAGGATAAGGAAATCTCACAAGCAGGTGACACCACCCAAGTAGGCACGAAAGAAATTACAACCCAAATAGGTACGAAAGGTATTACTGCTGAAACATGTACGAAAGAAAATACTTACGAGAAAGTGAATCAAGTCACCACGGAAGAGGCATTGGACCACATGGATGTAGCTTCCAGACCGGACGTCATTCATGAATCGGAGGAAAATGAGCACATAAACAACTACAGAAGAGCTCGAAGTTGTTCCATTGTCTGAACAAAATCCTGAACAGAAAGTGTACATAGGCACGAGGTTGAGTTCCGGTCGAAGAGGTAAGTTAATTAATTATTTAAAGGCTAATGCAGATTGCTTTGCGTGGTCCCACTCAGTTATGACAGGTATCCCGCTAGAGGTAATGACTCATAAACTAAATGAAGATCCATCCTTCGTACCTGTTAAGCAGAAGAAAAGAAAGGAAGGACCATTCAAGAACCAAGTGATTGATGAAGAGGTACAGAAACTCTTAAAGATTGGTTCAATACGAGGGGTAAGGTACCCTAACTGGCTACCTAACACTGTGGTAGTACCTAAAAAGAATGGAAAATGGAGTGTATCCGTAGATTATACTGACTTAAATAAAGCATGCCCCAATCAACCGGAGATCTACACCTCATCTTAAGCATCCTGTATCAAATCCGTACCCAAGAGTCTGGCCTCACCCGACTCAAACCAATCAACCGGAGATCTACACCTCCTCCCATACAAAGCCTCATATGGAGCCATCTGAATACTCGACTGATAACTAATATTATATGCAAATTCTGCGAGTGGCAGAAACTGGTCCCAAGAACCCCCAAAGTCAATAACACAAGCGCACAACATGTCCTCTAGTATCTGAATAGTGCGCTCGGACCTCCAGAACTGCAATGTGAACTGAGTACCTCTGTCAGAAATGATGGAAACCGCAACACCATGTAATCGAACAATCTCCTTGATATAAATCTCAGCTAACCGCTCCGAAGAATAAGTAGTACCAACAGGAATGAAGTGAGAGGACTTAGTCAGTCGATCCACAATAACCCATATAGCATCAAACCTCCTCGAAGTCCGTGGGAGAAGGACTACAAAGTCCATGGTGATCCTCTCCCACTTTCACTCAGGAATAACCAAACTTTGATGCAATCCACCAGGTCTCTGGTGCTCGTACTTGACCTGCTGGCAGTTGAGAAACCGAGTGGGCCTCCTCAAGAATCAACTCCCGAAGCCCATATACATTAGGCACACATATCCGACCCTACATCCTCAAATTAAAGCTATTGAAGAAATACCTGATGTACTAACGAGCAAAAAAGAAGTTCAAAAATTAACAGGTAGGATTACAACTTTAGGAAGATTCATCTCCGGATCTTCAGAGAAGAGTTTTAAATTCTTCTCAGTACTAAAGAAGTAGAATCAGTTCGAATGGACTGAAGAATGTCAACAAGCTCTTAAAGACTTGAAGGTTTATCTATCGAATCCCCCACTACTGTCTAAACCAAAGGAAGGGGAAAGGTTATACATTTATCTTGCTGTGGCAGAAATAGCCGTAAGTGCAGTCCTGGTAAGGGAGGACAAAGGTAAGCAATCTCCTATCTACTATGTAAGTAAGTCCTTACTAGATGCTGAAACTAGATATCCTCATCTAGAAAAATTAGTCTTGGCTCTAATCATGGCAGCTAGAAAGTTAAGAGTGTACTTTCAGTGTCACCCAATTATTGTTCTAACTTCATATCCTTTGAGAAATATTTTGCATAAGCAAGAACTGTCAGGAAGACAGGCTAAATGGGCAATAGAACTAAGCGAATATGGCATAGTCTATCAACCCAGGACTACAATAAAGTCTCAGGTTTTAGCCGATTTTGTCGCAGATTTTAACACTAGCTTAATTCCTGAAGTAGAAAAAGAATTATAAATATTTACCGGAGCTAATCTAGGAATATGGACTCTATTCACCGACGGCTCTTCTAATATCAAAGGAGCCGGGTTAGGAATTGTTCTAATACCACCTTCGGGTGAAAATACAAGGCAAGCTATTAAATGTTATCCCATTACTAACAATGAAGCGGAGTACGAAGCTGTCATTGCAGGACTCGAATTATGAGAACTCTTAATTGAGCAGATCGTGATCAAAATTGACTCTCAACTAGTGGTGAACAAGATGCAGGGGACTTATACTGCTAGAGAGACTTGAATGCAACAGTATCTGGAAAAGGAACGAGTCCTGGCAAAGCAATTCCAGTCATGGAAGATTAAGCAAGTAACTAGACAGGAAAACGCAGAAGCGGATGCGTTAGCTAATCTTGCAGCATTTACCGATGTAAGAAATAAAGACAATGCTATTGTGATACACTTATTTCATTAGCAATTGACCAGGACAAGAATGAGGTAACATTTAATAATATAACCTGGGATTGGAGAAATGAAATTGTAAATTTTTTGCAGAATGGTACCGTGCCTGAAGATAAGAAAGAAGCTCAAGCACTTCGCCGAAAAACTGCCTAGTTCGTGACACTCTGTATCGCAAAATGTTTGGACGTCCCCTAGCAAGGTGCCTTGGTGTATTGGTAAAAAAGAGCTTCACACGTGTAATAAATCTTGATGGCTCAGTAGTCTACGTGGAGCAATGAAGACACGACAACTGGACAGGACTCTAAGAAGAGGTACGAGGCAAAGAGGCACGACAAATCACACTCATGGGTTAATTAGCTACGGAAGTCTCAACCTGATTGAGAAGATGAAGAGACACGGTCAAAAGTGTATTTGGAAATAATAAAGGGCAGATTCAGAGATCTTCAAATTAGAAATCCATACTTTACACAACATTCACTCAACAGTTACAGTTGATTCATTGTAACGTTACATTAGAGTTATTATTAGTCATTAATGCTCAATCACCAAAAAAGTAGACGTTATGCTAGGAAATTCCCTATATAAAGGAGAAAATATAACCTGTAAAGGGAGAAAAAAACATTCGAACTACTATTGCAATATACTTACTTTTTGTGCATCTTACTGCTTTCCATTTACAAGTTTGCCTATTATTATAATCTTATTCTTTGGTTATCAGAAACCCGTGTTCTTCTAAAAATAGCTTTGGGCAAAGAATCCAATTCTTTGGTTAAACAAATTGGTTATGTTACCGGGAATCTGATAATATTTGTTTTCTTTTCAAGCAATATCCTCTGAACTATGTCAAACTCCAACGACAATAACCAGCAAAGGAATGGAATACCAGCTCCATCGCCTTTAGAAACCCCACGTGGTTCAAGGGAACAATCCACAGAAAGATCCAATAACAACAATGATAATAATGATCAAACGGTGGAACAAGGTCGAGAAAAGCAAATGATTGCAGAGTATGTGAGCCAAGCTTTGCAAGAATTTGCGAGGGGATTACCGGCAGCGTTACCTGCACCACTGACACCACCCCCAATAATACCACCACCATGGAAAATCCTCAATCTGGGTTAGCATACTTAGGAAGGGGAGATACTCCTAATGAATCTCTCGAAGCGAGACCAGGTATGTCTATAACTCTGAATTACAGACTTTATTACTAACTTTGCAGAAACAGGTGAAGGAACAAAACGATCGAATCAAACAAATTCCTGGAGTACCACATGTTATAAAGGCATTGACGTTGATAGATATTCTCAACAACCTTGGAAACCAAGCGCAACACCCGTACCCATTCCAAAGAAGTTTAAAATGCCTGACATACCTAAGTATGACAGGATAACCGACCCACGCGACCATGTAACTGCTTTTACCACCGGATTGAAGGGCAAAGACTTAACAAACAAGAAATTGAGTCGGTCCTAGTTAAAAAATTTGGAGAAACACTTACCAAAAGGGCGCTAACCTGATATTCTCTTCTCCCTGAAAACTCTATTAATTCTTTTGCTGAGCTTGCAGATTCTTTCATAAAGGCAAATTCCGGTGCGCAGAAAGTCGAGAAAAGGATGGAGGACATCTTTAAAATAAAACAAGGAGACACAGAACTACTTCGTGAATTTGTAAACAGGTTTTAACGAGAAAGAATGAAACTACCAAGGGTGCCTGATAATTTGGCAGCCATGGCATTCGCAAGTAATCTAAATGACAAAAGCTCAGAAGCCACGAGAAGACTCAAGGAAAACTTGAGAGAATTCCCAGCTACAACGTGGAACGATGTTTATAACATATATAGTACTAAACTTCGAATAAAATAAGATACCATTGCTCATCCGAAAGAGGAAGATTATACCAGATCCAGACGTTTAGAATCAGACAGGAGATCAGTTAAAAACAGGTACGATCCTTACTTGGGACCATCGGGACGTGAAACTTGTCCCAGGTTCGAAAACACCATGTCATATTATGGACCACCAAGCAGAGATGCGGGTTCGTCCTCATCTAGATCCAGAAGGGATCAAGATCAACGACCTAGAGGTAATGCGCAAATTGGGGATCACACTTTAATGTAAGTACCTCCGAACTAATTTCAGTGTTAAAAAATTTGGGTGATAAGGTTCGATGGCCCAAAGAGATAAGGTTGAATCCGAATAAGAGGAACCCAGATCTCTGGTGTGAATTCCATAATGATCATGGACACAGAACTGCATATTGCAGATTTTTGCAAGGTAAGGTAGAACAATTATTAAAACAGGGCTATTTGACATAATTGTTCAGTGAAAAATGTAAACAAGCATACATGAAGAACAGGGAGGAGCCCCCAAAACCTCCATCTCCAAAACGAACCATCAACGTGATACACGGAGGTGAAGTAGTAAATGAGTGGTCNAGATATCGGCGGATTAATGCTTCCTCACAACGATGCTCTGGTAATATCTTTACTTATTCATGACACTAACGTAAAAAGAGTGTTGATTGATCCAGGTAGTTCAGTCAATATCATTTTGCTAAGAGTCATGGAAGAAATGCTATTGGGGAATCAAGTAATCCCAAGGGCACGATCCATATAAGGGTTTGATAACTCTACAGTTATAACAAAAGAAGAAATTGAACTTAGCACTTACGCTGAGGGAGTGATCAAAAGTACCAAGTTCCAAGTCATCGATACTGACATGGCTTATAACGTAATCGTGGGAAGGCCATGGATCCACGACATGAAAGCAATACCCTCCACCTTGCATCAGGTAATTAAATTCCCCTCTGAATGGGGGATTCAACAAATTAGAGGCGATCAGCAAACCGCGAGAAATATAAATTCTGTGGTAGCTTACAACAAAAAAGTAGAGGTGAAAGAATCAAGGGATAAGGAAATCTCCCAAGCAGGTGACACCGCCCAAACAGACATGGAAGAAATTACTACCCAAATAGGGACCGAAGGTATTACTGCTGAAACAGGTACGAAAGAAAATACTTACGAGAAAGTGAATCAAGTCACCACGGAAGAGGCATTGGACCACACGGATGTATATTCCAGACTATGGAAGAAAACTAGCCCATCAAAACAACTATGGAAGAGCTCGAAGTTGTTCCATTGTCTGAACGAAAGCATGAACAGAAAGTGTACATAGGCACGAGGCTGAGTGGCAGTCGAAGAGGTAAGTTAATTGGTTATTTAAAGGCTAACACAGATTACTTTGCGTGGTCCCACTCAGATATGACAGGTATCCCACTAGAGGTGATGACTCATAAACTAAATAAAGATCCATCCTTCGTACCTGTTAAGCAGAACCAAGTGATTGACGAAGAGGTACGGAAACTCTTAAAGATTGCTTCAGTACGAGAGGTAACTTACCCTAACTGGCTAGCTAACACTGTGGTAGTACCTAAAAAGAATAGAAAATGGAGAGTATGCATAGATTATACTGACTTAAATAAAGCATGCCCCAGACGAAGAAAAAAAGACTATCAAAAAGTCAAAGCTCGTGCCTAAAGATCCATCTATCCAACAAGCCAAGTGATACAAGCAAAATCGAAAGAGCCAAAGACTCGAACACAAATCCTAATAAAAAAAAACCTTCGAACAATGTTCATGTTAAAAGGCAAAATGTTAGCTACGAGGAAGAAATGCACATCTTTGTACTTATTCAAAATAGTTATGGATAAAAGATCATCATCATTGTACTCATTCGAAACTGTTGTAACTAAAAACAGTTACGAAATCTTTGTACTCATATAGAAAACTGTTATCAAATAAAACAATTACAGATGAAAGATCAAAATCCTTGTATTTGTTCAAAAAACTGTAAAACAATTACGGATGTAAGAGCATTTTCCTCGTGCTTATTGAAAACTGTTGTCAACAAATACAGTTACGGGTGAAAACCCCAATTTGAATAAAAACTATTACGAACGAAAAACAGTGGCCCTCTTGTATTAACTCGAAAAAACTGTTACATACAGAAAACAGTTACGAAATACAAGTGTATATCAAATTTGTTAAAAGAAAACAGTTGCAACATGATTTTTATACGATAATCAAACACATGTAAAATGTTGTGAAAGTCCAAACAAAAAAAAATTCCTCAGAAACACTCTTAAACACGTGAAAAAATTCCTATCACTCTATTGCATTATTACACCTTTATGAAGTTGAGACGTCTTCTTCATTAAGTGTCGATCAGAAAGGG
>ML397706.1:1213-37506 GCA_005239525.1 Nicotiana knightiana | reverse complement strand
GTGCGAGTAATCTAAAGCATTTTATATGCAAAACTCAGAGGTAAAACTAAAACCTCAAAAAATAAAGCATGCAAAAGACTTAAAGAGTAGAACAGAAATTCAACGGAAAACAAAAGTCATACTTGCATTAATATATTAAAATGGCTAAGTAAAAATTAAGTATTAACTTATACTTAGTCGTATAAATTTTTTATATATACATTGAGGTGCCCCTAAGTTGTCATTTGGGGACTTTAGAAATATCCAAATTTACCCCCGATGGGACTGCGCTTAACCACCAATTGAGATAAAGATAAAAAAAAAGGGTGAATCAACATCTTAATCTTCTTGAGGAGGGGGATTGACTTCTTCATCAGCAGAAGGAGTAAGAGCAGCTTGGGACGAAGAGGCTTGGACAACAGGAGTCTCACCTTCAGGTGGGGAAAGATCCAAACCTTGTTGAGCCTTTTCCATGGATTCCTTGATCTTAACAATTTCAGCGTTAAGGTCAAAATCTCCCCGACTCATTTCCGTCAATGTATCGAGGCGAGAATTCATGTACGCCTAACTAACATCGACAGCTGTCGCCTCTTCGAAACTTTCATAATCTTTCTCCCATATCTGAAGCTCAGCTCTTAACCCATCCTTCTCAACTTCAGCAGCTTCATGGGCAGCCCTCAAAGGAACAATTGACTCCTCCAAAGATTGGGTTTTGTCTAAAGCAACGCGAAGATCCTCCTGAGTCCGGGTAAGTGACTACACAAGCTCGCCTGAGTATTCCTCCTTCTTCTCTAGTAAGGCTTTCAAGCTCCTAACTTCTTTCGAGGCACGGGATAATTGCTCAACAAACGAAGACTCAAGAATGCTCTTGTCTTTGTCCGCTTGGTTAGAAGAAGCCTTCTCTACTGCCAACTCCGCAGCCACAACTCTCATCTGCCGCTCCAAGGTATTCTTTTCTTCTTCTAAGGCTTCCATGCCGAGCCTCAGGCTTTCATATTGCCCCTTCTAATTCCCTGCTTCAGCATGCCACTCCTTTAGCTCTTGCTCCACGTTAGAAATCCTCTTCATGAGTTATGTGCCTATGAGATTGATCTTCAAAAATTAAATCAATTAGATACGGTAATTACATGCATAAGAATGAAATACAAAATAATGAACGTTACCTTTAAGGAGGAATGCACAACCTCATTAGCCTAGGTAAAGGAACTGTGACTATCTAGCTTGGTCCTCTCTGTTGGGCTAACCAAAGGCTTCAGCCACACTTTGGGTTGGCCGAATTTTTTAAAAAGGCTCCCATCAGCCGGAACCTCAATTAGCACTTACCTCATCTCCCTGCTGGAAGACCCTACTTCTCTAACAGGAGGCACGAAAGCAGGTTGAGATGAAGAATCCATAGGCAATGAAATTTGTGGAGCTGAAGAAGTTTCAGGCATGACAACTTGAGGAGCTTTGAAATCCACGGGCAAGGCAGAAGTGGGAGCATAAATGGCCAAAGGAGTAGTGGAAATAGCCGGAACGGATGAAGAGATTTCTCTAAAGGAGGGAGCAAAAACAACTAGAGACGCCTCATTAACAGCAGGGCCAAAACCTTCGTGGAATAGATGATCCACAGAATCAGGAGCAAGAAAAGAAGAAAAATTCCCGGGGGTAGAAGGTCTGACATCAGGTACGAGAGACACTGCCACGGGTGTAGACTCATCGTCTGAGACCACTCTTCTTCTATGTGACCTGTGCACCAGAATGCCCTTCTCTTATTCTTCTTATTCTAAGGTCTTAGACCCACCAACTTTCCTCTTGGAATAAGAGGAACCAATAATAATCTCCTGGGCCTGAGCCAAAGACATCTTCGGAATGGATGCAACAAACATCCCCCGAGCAGAAAACCTTGTCAAAAAGAAAAAGGTTAAATAAACGGAGAAAAAGAAGCTCGAGTAAGGAAAAGAAGCGAAAACAAAAATTTCACTTACCATGAGTCTTCACTTTCCAACCGTACTTCACAGAGAAGTAATTCCAAGATCTTTCCTCCAATGGAGCAACCAACAACAGCTTTTTTACCCAATCACGGATACCGGAGACATTCTCAACAGTACCCATAATTGCTGAAAGAGGAAGAAAATAGCTACGGTGTTAATAAAACACTTAAAGCAAAGAGAAGAAAATTAACAGATGTGAGCTAAAATGTACTCACGTGCGCGATTCCACTTCTCAGGGAAGGGAAGATTTTCCTCACCCACTAAACCAGCAGTGGGCACAGCAACGTACCGAAGGTACCAATCTCTATCCTTATCGTCATTAGGGGTTACCAAAACTCATTTGCTCCTAGCAGCCAGAGTGAAAAACCCCTTGACGAAATAAGGTAGGAGAATAAAGATGAATGATGTGATTGAAGGAAAAAGGAACCGAAGCTAAAGAAGCTAAACATCTAAGACACGCGACAACCCGCCACACAAGAGGACCAACTTGTCCTAAGAAAATGTTGAAGAAACGACAAAATTCGATGATGACTGGATCAATAGGAGGTCTAAACCCTAGAGTAAAAGGGTAAGTGTAAACAAAAGAATGCCTCGTCTTGTAAGACGTTATTCTTTGATTACTATTCGGAATAACAATGGGAAAATCAGACTCCCAAGAACATTCCCTGCGAACAAGGGGAATCAAACCTTCGGTAATAAGAGTGGGATACCTATCAACACTATCAAGGGATAACGACTGGTCTACAAGAACCTGACTATACCTAGTGAAGGTAAACTCAGCAGCAATGATTTCATCAACTCGTGGTTCACGTAGGGGTTCGTGATGTTCTCTAACCCTGGACAGAGACCTGGAAACCCTAGCTCTTGGGGAGACTAAAGACCTAGCAGAAGGAGGGGAAACAATCTGAGAAGAAGAAGAGCCTCTCAAAGGATTAGAGCCTAAACTCCTCAGTCTACCACCCCTTTGACTCCGAGTCGGAGCGGAAGAGGGTGTCAACTCATCAACGTTTATGACTTCCTTAGATTGGTTTGAAGAAGACATATCTACAAAGGCAAAGAAAAAGTTCTTTACAAATAAAGTTTAAAAGTTAGAAGCTTTTCGTGAAAGAAAAGGAAAATGGGGTATTTATACTCGAAGACAACTGTCAAAAAATGAAAAAAAAAGTAATGATGTGAAAATCATAATTGAAGATGTCACTTCGTGACTGATGTAGCCGCAAGAAAGCTCTAAAAGGCGCTGAATAATTGCAAAACCAACCCAAGAATGCCACGTGGCATAAGGATTAAATGGAAGTGAAAAACGACACTTACGTACAGAAAAAGATATAATGATTCGAGTAAAGCGGCGGCAAAATATTCCCACCATAAATGAGTATCCACTTACCAAATATTAATTGATAAATATATGGTAAGTGGGGACTATCTGTATTGGTAAAAAAAGAGTTTCACACATGTAATAAATCTTGATGACTCAGTAGTCTACATGGAGGAATGAAGACACGACAGCTGGACGGGACTCTAAGAAGAGGTACGAGGCAAAGACGCACGGCAAATCACACCCATGGGTTAATGAGCTACAGAAGTCTCAACCTGATTGAGAAGATAAAGAGACACAGTCGAAAGTGTATTTGGACAGAAAAGGGCAGATTCAGAGATCTTCAAATTAGAGATCCATACGTTACACAACATTCACTCAATAGTTACGGTTGATTCATTGTAACGTTGCATTAGAGTCATTATTAGTCATTAATGCTCAATCACCAAAAAAAGGTAGACGTTATGTTAGAAAATTCCCTATATAAAGGAGAAAAATATAACCCGTAAAGGGGAGAGGAAAAACATTCGAACTACTATTGCAATATACTTATTTTTTGTGCATCTTACTGCTTTCCATTTACAAGTGTGACTACAATTATAATCTTATTCTTTGGTTATCAGAAACCCGTGTTTTTCTTAAAATAGATTTGGGCAAAGAATCCAATTCTTTGGTTAAACAAACGTGAGATAATGGAAAACGAAGGTGGATAAGGAATCCTTAGATCTTGTGAATAAAAGATGTATATTGAGCAATGGAATCAGCGGACAAGACAAGCTTTTGTATCTTCTTTATAGTCAACCCTTTACAATATGTTATTTTATCAGAAAAGTGAAGATCTCCTTTTGTTCCTTGTCTTTTCATATTTATAGGGAATATTCCTATGAAACCCTAAAAAGTAAAATTGAAGAAATATTCAATGGAATATTCCTTCTCACTATTCTAAAACTTATTCTGACCGTTGCTATTATCCGATCTTTATACGACCTCGGCACTAGTCCTTCTCTAGGAAACTCCTCGCCATTGAGCCGTGGTCAATTTCGACCTCCACCGCATCTCGTCCATTTGCAATCACTAAGTTCAGCCCAAATTTCGACCAATACAGTTAGTCCCTCCGCTTATCGAGGTCGTCCTCTTGGATGTTCTTGATGAGCGGATTCCGTCTGCGATCGGTCAAAAGAAATTTGGTCGTGATGACTGAATCAAATCAGTCGAGGTTGAACAGGTGACGGTCGCTTACAGGGTCGTGGTTGGTGTGACTGACGTATGATGATGTCATGGCCACGCGCGTCATTATTACGCGTCTTCCCAATGCAGTGTGTTGCTTCTTGTGCCTCTGTTGCTTCAATTTTGGCGCGACTAACGGCTCCTTGCCTTGATTCATGCGCTACTATACCCTATAAATAGAGGACGAGGTTCCATTACCTAAACTTTAGCATTTTCTGTTCTATATGCACTTTGCTCATTCTTCAGCTTCTTCTCCGATCTCTGTCTCCGATTTTCTTCTGTTCTTTTGGTTTTTGCTTTCGATTTCTTTTCTGGTCGGTACTTTCTTCTCCTCATGCTTCTAACACAGTCTCCGATGCCACCCTTTTTTCGGTATCCATTCCTTCCGGCGGCGGTGAACCCTTGGTTTAGGAAGATGAGAGCTTCCCCACCATGGAAGAGGTGGTTCCTCGGAACCGTTTGGTTAGGAATGACTTTCCTAAAGAACCTACCCCTGCTCCTGCTCAGGTACTCTCTGAAATGGGGCCGAGTCAAATAGCCGCTCTCCGGTCTAAGTTCGGTATCCCTCCTCACGTCGATATTGTTTCGGCGGGGCAGGACATAATACAAGTTCACCGGCCTGGGTATTAAGCTTTCTATGTCTACCCGTTCTTGGTGGGTTATTCTCTTCCTCTAGCCTCACTAGCGGAGGAGTTCTGCCATTTTTACGGAGTCTGCCCGGCGCAGCTCTCCTCTTACTTGTACAAGATTTTTCTGATACTGGAGAAGTTCGCAGAGTTGGCCGGCTGCGAGGTCTCTATCCGTCATCTGTTGCATCTCTTCTCGCTCATCTTCTATAGAGGCACGTTGATTCATCTCCGACATCGTGGGACCAAAGGGTTGGTGCTCGGGATGAATGATAAGGCGAACCGGTGGTTCTGGTGTAAATACTTCTTCATCAGAACTGAGCACTTAGTGGCGAACCCGACCGGATTCCCCGAGCAATGGAACTTCAATCGTAAGGGTCTATTATCACTTACCATATGTTGTTTATCATCTCTCTTTTCTTTTCTTTTTTCTTTTTTTTGTTCTCGACTTATTCATGGCTTTACTACTTTCAGCTGAGAGGCATCCACTTTCTCTCTTTTTTGACATTGAAGGTTGGGTAACTCGCGTTTTACCCCATACTATGGGAATTCGCGACTGGGCATACTTTCACAGGCGGTTCGGGCCTAAGCCCTCGTCCAGTAAGTTTTATTATTATTTTATAACGTGTCGTCGTTCACTACCATCCTTTAATGTGATTTTATTTTTGTGCTAGGACGACGAGCTTACAAGAAGGCGAAGGCTCCGGTGCCTGCATTTCGCCAGAAAATTGCCACGGCCGGAATGCAATTCATACTTGCCGAGTTTGTACGAGGGGATCAGACTCAAGCTCTATTATTGGGGAATTCATCCCCTCGGGATGTTGCTACACCGGATGAGATATCTTCTCAGACCATCATTCATCTAGTCGACGAGTCATCTCACGACGAGAAGGAGGCGTCACCGAGGAAGAGACGAACGGTGGAGACTGGGAAGGCCACTGTTGCTGATGCTGAGTTGGAAGGTCTCATCGCCCTTGAAGTGGATTCGGCGCCTTCACTAAATATTAAGGCTACGCAGTCGTCGGGTGTCGTCATGGAGGAGAGGCCATCTGCGGTTGAGGGGATCTGTGGTAGAAGGGAGCCTACACGGGCTGTCAAAGTTGGCTCATCATCAGAGGTCAGGAGAGATAGATCTGTTCCTGTGGAAGATGATGAGTGTGGCTCTGACATCGACCCTGAGGAGGTACGGTCCTTCGAGGAGAGGGTTACTCGTGGTGAGATAAGGACAGAGGGTCCTAATTAGCACTTAGTCATACTTGTGAACTATAAACTCTTGGTCGACTCGGAATGGGAGGCTCCGTCCTTTGCTCCTTTGTGGGAGGAAGTCGAGAATAGGACGTTGCAGACGCTGAGAGATGCGGACCTGTCTCTGGGTATATCGGGAAATGCTTTGAGAGTAAGTTTCACTTCTCTCTCGCTAAGTTTATCATTTTCATATGTGCTTTTTACTCTTGTTGACTTGACTTTATTTGTGTGTTAGACTCTCATCTTGGAGATTGAGTGTGACCAGCGAGAAGAGCAGAGGACGGTTCTCTTCAAGAGGATGGAATCCAAGTATAGAGAGTATCGCTCCAAGCACCGAACGCTGGTCAAAATTGTTGTCGAGGACGGTCAGTTTACGTCATTTTGCGATGAGATCAAGTAGAAGGACGAGGAGCTGAAGGAGAAAGATGAGGAAATTATGAGGGTCATCAGTCGATGGAGCGTGTTGGAATGGACGCTGAGGTCTAAGGAGGATGAACTTGAGGTGAGTAAGGGGTGATGGCTGAGAATGCGGACCTCCAGGCGCAGGTGGCGTCCTTAAAGGTCGAGCTAGAGCAAAGAGAAGCTAGGGTCGAAGAGCTGAGCCTAGCTGAGAAAACCAGGATGGCCGCTGTGGCGGAAGCGACAGCTTTAGGTGGTACCCTACGTTTTTGTAGGTCAGAGCGACCTAGTGAAATGGAGACTTCGGCGCTCAAGGTGGAAAGCTTGGAAGAACGTATTGAGGGTTTGGAGGTAGAGCTGTCTGGGATAAATGAGGAGGTCGTCACCTTAAGGACCGAGAAGGAGCAACAACAGGCCCAACTGTCTACTTCTCGTACTTCTGTCGATACTAGTGTCTCACGGGGGTTGTACGTGATGTGGGTTCACGCTGAGGCCCAACTTGACGTATATAGGTCTTTGAAGGCGGCCGGAAAAGTTTCCAAGGCAGAGTTTGAGGATGTTCATGTCAAGGCACGCGCAGCTCGTGCCGCATGCGGTTACGACCTTACTATGCCCGGCGGGGACGATGATGAAGACGCCTTGGATGGGCATTCCTCTGACCCTTGGTATGATGATGAGTATGCATGTGATGCTGATGGGGATGATGCAGCGTGAAGCCTTTGTACTTGGTTTTTTTTGTGTTTTGCTATTTTTTGTAGGGGCGTCTCTCAAGCCCTTTGTAATATGTATTGGAGTTGAACAATTGAAATGGAACAATTGTCTTTTTGCTGTGTATTTTCGGATTTCCTTTTCTTTTCTGTTGTTGTCTTCTTTTGTGAGTAAGTCCTTGTCTTTCGGTCAATTGGATGTAAAGTTGATTTGGACGAAGTCTAGATTGATTCGAACGAGGTCGAATGTAAATTGATTCGATGTCCAATGTGTACTATAGAGAATAATTCGAGCAAGGTCGAATCTAAATTAATTCGAGCGAGGTCAAATGTGAGTTGATTCGAGTGAGGTCGAATGTAAGTTGATTCGAGCGAGGTCGAATGTAATTTGATTCGAACGAGGTCGAATGTAATTTGATTCGAGGGAGGTCGAATGTAAGTTGATTCTAGGGAGGTCGAATGTAAGTTGATTCGAGCGAGGTCGAATGTAAGTTGATTTGAGTGAGGTCGGATTTAAGTTGATTCGAGCGAGATCGAATGTAAGTTGATTCGAGCGAGGTCGAATGTAATTTGATTCGAGCGAGGTCGAATGTAAGTTGATTCGAGCGAGGTCGAATGTAAGTTGATTTGAGCGAGATCAAATGTAAGTTGATTCGAGCGAGGTCGAATGTAAATTTATTCGAGCGAGGTCGAATGTAAGTTGATTCGAGGTCGAATGTAAATTTATTCGAGCGAGGTCGAATGTAAGTTGATTCGAGCGAGGTCGAATGTAAATTAATTCGAGCGAGGTCATATGTATATTCTCTGTGTTGGTGTGATTGTGCAAATTAGGTGTAGTTGTGTAAGAATGCCGGATACTGCTTTGTTTGGTCATTCATTGGAGAATATTACATGTTTTTGTTTGCCTCATACATACATTTAAGAAGTCCCAGTCTATCTTGTCCCTTCATTGCTCGGCCTGGAGAAGTAGTCGATAGGCGGAGCGGTGAATTCAAAACTACTTCGAGACGCCCTCTTCGTCTCCTCATTAAAAACCTCTCTGATAAAACCCAATTGGGACAAACTCGAGTGAGGTAAAAAGTATACGACTTGGAGGACGTCTATATTCAAAAGTTGAAGTATTTGAGGCGGGCGACGTTCCAGTTGTTTGGTAGTAACTTTCCCTCCATTGTCTCTAGTTGGAATGACCCTTTGTTTGTTGTTGCCGTGATTTTGTATGGCCCGTACCAATTGGTTCCTAGTTTACCTTCCCTTGGGTCTTTGCTCGCTTGTATTTTCGCCTTGAGTACATAGTCTCCGACCTTAAGTGGCCTTACTTTGGCCTTTTTTATTGTAGTACCGTTCTGCTTGCTATTTTTGAGCTTATGTAGGCCATGTCTCTTCACTCATCTGCTTTGTCGAGGTCTTGCTTTCTGTTCTCGTCGTTGCTTGGTCCGCTCTTGTTGGAATATCTCAAACTTGGTTCTCCGACTTCGACTGGTATCATTGTGTCAGTCCCATAGACTAGTAAATATGGCGTTTCTCCTGTGCTTGTTTTTGGCATTGTGCGGTATGCCCATAGCACTTCTGGTAGTAGTTACGCCCACAGTCCCTTGGCGTCTTCGAGCTTATTCTTCATTATGTTTAGTATTGTTTTGTTGGAGGATTCTGCTTGAACGTTGCCTGCAAGATGATATGGCGTGAAGAGTATTCGCTTGATGTGCCATTTCTCGAAGAATTCCGCGGTCTTTTTCCCGGTGAACTGGGTTCCATTGCCATAACTGATTTCTTTGGGAATGCCGAAGCGGCATATGATGTTCCTCCATATGAATGTGATAACTTCTTGTTCGCGTATTTGGGTGAATGCACCTGCTTCTACCCATTTGGAAAAGTAGTCAGTTAAAACCAAAAGAAATCGTACATTACCTCGTCCTGCTGGAAGTGGTATAACAATGTCCATTCCCCATTTTATGAACGACCATGGCAATGTGACTGAGCGGAGGTGCTCGCCCGCTTGGTGGATCATTGGGGAATATTTCTGGCACTGCTCGCACTTTCTAACGAAGTCGGCGGCTTCCTTTTTCATGGTGGGCCAGTAATTTCCTGCTCGTATGAGGCATCTGACGAGGGATCCGTTGCCGGTATGGACTCCACAGTGGCCTTTGTGTACTTCCTCGAGGACGCGCCTGGTTTGGTTTTGCCCTAGGCATTTCACCATGCGTCCGCCAAACGTTCTTTTGTACAAGTCGCGGTTGATGATGTTGTATCTGGCCACCTTCATTCGAAGTTTCTTGGCTTCTTTTTTGTCTGATGGGAGCACTCTTTCCTGCAAGTATGACATAATACGGTTGCGCCATTCCCAAGTTAAGTTTATAGTGTGTACCTCAATTTGGTCTATTGACAAATGGAGGAGGGTGACCACGCTTTCCTTTCCGTTTATGTTCTTAGTGGCTGCTGCTAATTTGGCGAGACTGTCCGCCTCGCTGTTTTGTGCTCGAGCTATCTGTTCGACTTGATATTCGTCGAACTCGGGAAATAGCTTATGAATTTCTTCTTGATACATTTATAGCCTCTGTTCTTTGATTTGGGAAGTCCCTGTGACTTGGTTGACGACGAGTTGTGAGTCGCATCGGAGGATGACTCGTTGTGCTTCATATTTGAGAGCTAGTCTTAGTCCTGCAATTACAGCCTCATACTCGGCCTTATTGTTAGTCATATCGGGACACCGTATCGACTGGTGGATGACTTCGCCTGTCGGGACTTTGAGTACGAGTCACAGTCCAGATCGTGACGCATTGGAGGCGCCATCATTTTACAGGACGCATAGGTCGAGTAACTTGGGAGAGGTACGAGAGGTTTCCTGCTCGACCTCGGTCATTATTTTGGCACTGAAATCGGCGACTAAGTCGGCGAGTACTTGCGACTTTATCGTTGTTCGCGGCTGATATGTTATATCGTGATCGCTTAATTCGATGGCCCACTTGGCCAATCTCCCCGACAACTCGGGTTTGTGTAGGATTCTAGTTAAGGGGAAGGTCGTGACCACCGAGATGGGATGGCATTGAAAGAGTCAAAGCTTTCGTGAATCTACGATCAATGCCAGGGCTAGATTTTCGAGGTGGGGGTACCTCGTTTCGGGATCGACCATGGTTTTGCTAATGTAATAGATTGTAGATTGCGTACCTTTGTTTTCACAGACCAAGAATGC
The DNA here is from genome assembly GCA_005239525.1 of Nicotiana knightiana. Classification (NCBI taxonomy): domain Eukaryota; kingdom Viridiplantae; phylum Streptophyta; class Magnoliopsida; order Solanales; family Solanaceae; genus Nicotiana; species Nicotiana knightiana. Next base: position 26,848 of record ML397706.1, on the reverse strand, counting down.
GCTTATCGTGACGCCTGATACGGCCAGGTAGATTAGGAGACGCTCGTCGGGTTCTGCCTTGGCGAGTAGCGGGGGCGATGATAGGTATATCTTTAGTTCTCTTAGGGCCTCGATGCACTCAGAATACTATTGGAGTCTGTTGTCCTTTTTGAGTACGTTGAAGATTTTGTGGCATCTGTCAGAGGATCGTGAGATAAACCTTGACATGGCGGCTACGCGGCCGGTCAGCTTCTGCATTGACCTCAATGTCTCTCTGCGACACAAAAAACCTAGGAAGTTCCCAGAGGTCACTTCGAAGGCACACTTTTCGGTGTTCAGCGTCATGCCATATCGCCTAAGTATATCGAAGGCTTCCCTCAGGTGGCCGATGTGGTCTTCTTTTCATTTTGATTTGACCAACATGCCGTCTATATAGACTTCCATTGTTTTGCCGAGTTGGTCTTTGAACATCTTGGTGACCAGCCTTTGATAAGTCACCCCTGCATTCTTCAACCCAAACGACATGACTCTGTAGCAGTATGTCCCTTGGTGGGTGATGAAAGTGGTTTTTTCCTGGTCCTCCTCCTCCATGAGGATTTGGTTGTAGCCTGGGTAGGCGTCCAATAAACTTAATAACTCGTGCCCCGTTATTGCGTCGATGAGTTGATCGATGTGAAGCAACGAAAAGAGTCTTTCGGGCAGGCTTTGTTTAGGTCCGTGAAATCCACACACATTCGCCATTTTCCATTTTTCTTTTTCACCATGACCACGTTGGCGACCTATTGGGGGTACTTTGACTCTCGGATGGAACCGTTGGAGAGCAATTTTTCCACCTCTTCGCAGACGGCCTCGTTGATTACAGCGTTGAACTTTCTTTTAATTTGCCGTACCGGCGGGTAGAGTAGATCAACGTTCAGCTTGTGTGCAACAATGTATTTCGGGATACCTAGCATATTTGCATGGGAGAAAGCAAACAGACCAGCGTTGTCAATTAAAAATTTATGAAATTTACCTCGTTTTGAGAGTTTGTGGCCGATGTAAGCCTTTTTGTTATGGTCGTTGCTATCTAGTTGGACGAGATCGATGTCTTCTACCGTTGACCCTGTGGCTTCTACGACGTCGGGGTCCTTGATGATATATTTTTGTTCGTCGAGTTCAGGACCCGACTTCGGTAATTGATATGCTCCCGAGCCCTCTCCTTTTAATTGTTGGGTGTATGTGCAATCTTGGGTGATACAGTAGCATTCATGGGTTGTGCGTTGTTCACCGCGGATGCTGAATATTCCCCATGGGGTAGGGAACTTTATGACCTGATATAAGCTGGACGGGATGGCCCTCATGGCCTGTATCCAGGGTCGCCCTATGATGGCTTTGTAGGTTGTGTCCTGGTTCATGACATGGAATGTTGTTTCAAGGGTCATGCCCCCGGCTAGAATGGGCAACGTAATCTCTCCTGAGGTTCGTTCAATTGCATTGTTAAAACATGTTAGTGTTATGCAGCGTGGTACTATCTTGTCCTCGAGTCTCATTTGTGTGAGAACTCGGGGGTGGATAATACACGCTGCTCCCGTCGTCTAACATGGTTCTTTTTACATCGGTATCTGAAATACTTAAAGTAATGACAAGAGCATCGAAGTGAATAAAGGTCAAACCGAGGGTATCTGACTTGTCGAAGATGATACTGTCTTCGAGGTCATCATACCATTTGTGGGTGATCGACCGCTTCAGTTTGTGTGTGGTGGTGAACTTTAGGTGGTTGATTGCTGCTTCGTCACCTCCGCCGATGATCATTTGGATGGTGGGGGCAGGGGAGGGTGGATTTGAAGGGCCTTGATGTTGTTCTCGTCCGCAACCAAAATTTGCTCTTCCTCGGTCGCTCATCAGCTCCCTTAAATGTCCTTGGTGAAGCATGTTCACCACCCCTTGCCGTAGGGCTATGCAGTCCTCGGCCTTATGGCCCCGCTCCTTATGGAACTCGCAGAGGGCATTCAACTTTCTGGAATTCGGGTCAGACTTCATCTTTTGAGCCCACTTCACCTTAGGGCCGAGCTTCTCTAGGGCATACACTATCTCTGAAGGGGAACCACAAAATTGTGAGCAGATAAAAGTGGAGGCGTACCTATTGTGTTTCGGTGAGTCCCAGTGTGTGTCCTGGACAGCCCTTCGGTTTGGCAGGGAGGTGGCGGGATGGTTGTTCTGACATATAGTTGGTGCCTTTCTCGATTGAGGCGTGGATCTAAATGATCTCTTTGGCTGTCATTACGGCAGTCTTTCCTCGACTCCGTTTGGACTGTTGTTAGCCGCTGAGTTGGACCATTGAGGTCGCCTTTGTCTGCTCTCACCTCGACACAGTAGGCGTTATGAATTTCTTCCTAGGTGGTGGGAGGGTATATCATGAGTCTGCTTAACAACTTTCTGGTCGCCCTTGAATCGTTCCTCTTTAACCCATTATGGAAAGCTTCTACCGCCATCCCTTCTGATACGTTTGGCAGGCTCATTATTACTCTCTTGAACCGGGCGAGGAAGTCCCTGAGTCCCTCGCCATACGATTGTCTGACGGCAAATACGTCATTCACCCTGGCCTCTGCTTTCTTGGCCCCCGACGTGGGTAGTGACAAATTTGTCGGCCATTTCCTCGAACGTGCTGGTAATTGTGAGTACCAAGTTAAGGCTCCCCTGTTAGGCTTCGCCGAACTTCTTCAGCAACACTGACGATACCTGCTCTTTCGAGAGGTCGTTGCCTTTTACCGTCGTGGCGTAATAAATGATATGGTCTTTGGGGTCTGTTGTACCATCATATATCTTCAAATATGGTGGCATTTTGAATGTTTTGGGTATGGCATGTGGGGATGCCTCCCCACAGACAGTGCCAAATTGTTTTGCCAAAAAAGTTTTAAACCCCTTTTTGCCAAACTGATTAATGAGAAAATAGAGGGTGAATCCTAGTTAAATATAATAACTAATAGATCTGAAGTTTAGATATATTGATGAGGTAGGGCCGTGTTCGATATTAATGAATGCCAACTAAAAATGTTCAATGATTGTCAATGAATGTAGCAATGGAAGTATGCAATAAATGTAGATAATGGCGAGAAATGTAACAAGAAAGAATTTGTCACCCAAATGTTAGATGACTTGGATGATTATCCTTTCTGACAACAACGTGAGATAATAGAAAACGAAGGTGGATAAGGAATCTTTGGATCTTGTGAATAAAAGATGTATACTGAGAAATAGAATCAGCGGACAAGACAAGCTTTTGTAACTTCTTTATAGTCAACCCTTTACAATATGTTCTTATCAGAAAAGTGAAGATCCCCTTTTGTTCCTTGTCTCTTCAGATTTATAAGGGATATTCCTAGGAAACCCTAAAAAGTACAATTTAAGGAATAAAGTACTATTCTAAAACTTATTCTGACAGTTGCTATTATCCGATCTCTACACGACCTCGGCGCTAGTCCTTCTCTAGGTACCTCCTCGCCACTGAGCCGTGATCGGCTTCGACCTCGACCACATCTCGCCCATTTGCAATCAATTATGTTCCGCACAAATTTCGACCAATACAAGGGAGCTCATCGAATTAGCTGGCATTCAATATCTCTAGCATTATTTGACTTGTTGATGTCGTGCTATAATTCCATATATTTTGACGTTATTTACTCTACTTGATTGTTGTTTGGATGCTAATTTGTGCAACAATTGAGCTTAATAGAGTTTATTTCACGTGTAGGAATGCTTGGACATGAATTGGAGAAAAATTATACAAAATGGTACCTCAGAGTCTCAAAATGGAGCAATAAAAAAAGACGTGCAAGGCAATGAAAAGTCATGGCCATAGACAGTGCAAGGGATTGTTCAGGGCACTATCATTGGCGCCCCAAACAGTGCCTTTGGTTATCCAGTAGCTTTGGTTCAAACCTTGTCTTTGTCTTATAAAATTCATTGAATATTTAGTAATTTTAAATTTAAAAACCAGTAACTTAAAAAGATTAGAACTCTGAACCCATAACCTTCAAATCCTGACTCCGATCCCTGAACATGACATGTTTGTGCAAAAAAAGTCAGTCCATGGCTTAATAGTATTAGCAGAGAAGTTCTAAATATGTTCATGCACCCCATATATACCATTGCTGTTAGCAAATTTACTTGAATTTGCCTACCATTGAACACGCTCCAGCGAGAAATATAAGGACTCTGATCTACGTGATTTAATTCTTCGAGAAGAAATGCCTAATTTTACCCCTTAACTTTTAATTATGATTAGAATTACACTTAAGTTGAAGTTCTATTACGGATTAAGGGTAGACAAAATCTTTTAATAACAACGACGTAAAATTAGACCAAAAAGTGTAACAAGAGAACAATTACTCAATTACAGATGGTACAAAAACAATTTAGACTCTTTTCCCTAAATTTTAAGGGATGTTGCAACAGCCAAAATTGACCATTGGGACTAATTGTATGCAACTGAGGTTTAACTTTGAATGGATTTGCTTCATTCCTCCAACTTATTTTGTCACTAACGCTTTTTTTTTTGTGTGTGTGTGGGAGGGGGGGAGGGTTAGTGACAGAGTGGAAAAGGACATATTAAAAATTAAAACTTGAATTGATGAGATATATTTAAGTTAACACTCAGTAAATTATCATTCAATTCTCACGCCTTTAAGACAAGGTGGTATTGTTTTGTCTAGCAAATACAAATTTGAACTCGAAGTTTATGATTTTGTTTGTGAAATTCAGATTTTGAACTTGAATTTGAAAAAGAGTTTTTCAAGTTGAAATTGTGGTAAAAAGGAAGCTAAGTTTTGAAGCTAACTTCCACTCACAAATTTTTAACTTTACCAAACGTCATTTTCAAAGATCAACTTCAATTAATTTGTTTTCTCAATTTTACTTCAAATATATGTCCAAAAGGGAAATAAGAATTGACAAATGTCACTTCAAAATTATCTCATGAACCACCTTTGTCTACCCTGTTCTTTTCCGTTCTTGACTACTTGAACTTATGGAGCATAATAGATTAATCCTTTACGCAAAAGTTCAAAAAAAAGTACTTCTTCTATTTGGATGATACAGTGTGACTTGACAAAAAATTTAAAGAAAAAAAAAACTTTTAAAATATGTGATATTAAAAACTTAACGGGTAAAAGTTTTATGTGGTCACATATTTGTGTAACAATAAAAAAAATTTATTAACAGTAAAGTAGGTAAAAAATAAAAGTTTAAAAATTAAATTATTTTCAAACATAAAAATAGGTCATTATTTTTCTAAGGAACTAATAAGAAAAATATATTATTTAAGCTGAAAAGGGAGAGAAACATATTTATGTCATATTATAAAAGATTGCGATCTTTAAAACGGAGTATGTTTCTTAAAGTAAGGGCAGAAAAATAGGTGTTCGTACTAGTTCAGATCCTTGCTAGGATTTTGTTACTATCTTGCTTTTGTGACTGTGACTAAAAATTATATTATCCCCACTTATGTTGTTTTTTCTATCGACAGAAAACTTTCCTATTTAGCTTTTCATGGGTATCTCGTGGCCACACAGCCTGACTTTGATAATCTTTTTTAAGTACTTGACCTAAGTAAAGTTCATCGTTCCAAATAGTCTCTCTATTTTCACAAGATAATAATAACTACTTGTTGTTGATCTAATATGACGAAGTCTCAAGTGGTATCTCTAAAACGACATATCATTCAACTTGGTCTAATCACACTGGTGTAGTCGGGGGCGAAGGCATGTCTTATAAAAATTACACTATGTGCATAGGTAAATTATTAGGTTTTAGAGGTATATAATACATATTGAACACTTTTTGCTGTAAATCTATTTTTTTATTTATTTCAAGTTTGAACGTCCTTGAGGAAATTTCTAACTTCGTCACTGGGTGTAGTAGAGTTCATCTCTTTCGGGTGGGCGGCGGGAATAGCTCTTCTAGCATCAGCATGGATTGACCAGAGACTGGGAGTAGTCGTCATCTTTTTCCATAGTAATCATCCAGCAAGAAAGGGAAAGACCACTTGCCCGCACAACGTCTTTTTTGAGAGAAGAGGTCAAGGGGCTAAGTGACTCTCGAAAGGTAGTGTATTTTTCATGGGTTCGGACGAATCCGATAGCTTTTGATTAGATCCTGTTTTATAGTAAAAACTTCATTAAACATATATAAAGATTAATTGTGAACTCGGTAACTAAACAAGCTATGAGTTTGGTGGTAGGTTTAATACAAAGCGACAACAAAACTTAAGAAGAAAATTGAATTTTGCTAGTGGAGGAGAAGTGCTATCGGAGCCATTCACATCGAGTCAAGGCAATGTCCCTTGTCCTCTACATAAACTACAAATTGGATAGAGGATCAATTCAAATATATATATATATGTGTGTATTCCTGCTTGACTAGGTACTTTTATTTCTTAATTTTCCTTCTGTGACTTTTCAATTATATCATTAATCACTCTCTACAATATATGCAAGCAAGCATGTTGCATTAGTCTAGGTTGCAAGAAATAGGAACCATTATATTGATTGCTACACAATTTGTTCACCTAAAAAGATAATTATACGTAAAGAATTAGTAACTAATTTCAATTAATAAATATTATGTTGCCTGCTCCTATATGCTAAAATATACACTATTACCCTATCAAAGAATCTGAGTTAAATCGAATGCAAAAAAAAACTAAACGTCACCTGAAAATGGGAAAGGGTCACTGTCTATCCTTACTCCTGAAGGAAGAAGATGAAGCCAAGCAAGTTTTACCCTTTAAATATTGTCATATGTAGAAAAATTGCAAGATTTATTGGTCAGATTTGGCCAGCCCACTGTGTCTACAGATGTTGTTGCTGCACAGTGCAGAGTCATCATACATATAGGGATGGTTTGCTATTGGTTTTCTTTAGCAGCTGCTGAAATCTGCAAAGTTTACTCAAACTTCCTTAGGTCCACTTTAATTATTTTTTCGTGATCCACCATATTTGATTTTTTCATATATTAACTTTCTTTTTAAAAATTTTCCCTTAGAGTAAACAGTCATAGGATCTGTCATAAATTAAAGAGATAATAAAGGTTAATATGGTCAATTTTATTATTTATTAATATTAAAAAGTGAGTTCCTTAATTGGGCGAAAATAACCAAAAAATTAATTATAGTTTATCGAACGAAGTATCTGTTCAAGTAATTACAACAAATTTTTTATGATAAATGTTACTTCCTCCGGTCCACTTTAATTAATTTTTTGACATTATTTTGTGGTCCATAATATTTAAATTTTTCAGGTTTCAAGAAAGAATTATCTTTTTTTTTTCAAAATTGACTTTGGATTAAAGAATCTAAGAGTATTTATTGTATTTTCAATGAATAAATTAAGATTAATATGATTAATTTTATTATTAATTAATGTTAAAAATAAATATTTTAATATGTATTAAAACAATTAAAACAAATCAATTAAAGTGGATCGGAGAAAGCAGTAACTGACAACAAGAACTTACTTTCGCATATTAAATCACACTTGTAGTGTAAATAAAATTTTATGCATTACTAGCATATATATAACTAAAATAAAAATGATCTAGCCAACCAGTGGCAGCCGAAACTTGAAGTATACATTGTTTTCTAGTAGTGTTCACCCAAACTTGTCTCTTTCCTTGTTCATCAAATATCTTACTAGGAACTTACTTTCGTATGTTAAAGTTGCAACTTGTAGTGTAAGGAAAAATATTTATATCTTAGCATATACAACTAAAATAAAAATGATGGAAGAATTCTAGCCAACCAGTGGCAGCCGAAACTTAAGTATACATTGTTTTCTAGTACTCCATTACCCCAAACTTGTCTCTTTCCTGGTTTTTAGATATTTGCAGACCTGTTTTGTAGTAGATCCGTATTCTTGAGTAAAATTTACACGGGCGGACGATGCTCCACGCGGTGTGCTTGCGATGAACTTCAGAGAGCATCCAATTTGAGAGCAGCAACAATTTACACAGTCGCGACACACTACGCGGCGCCTCACGTGGCACGGCTGTGGGAATTTGGAAAAATATAAAACATGAAAGTTGTAGATCTTTTAAATAGCTTTCCAACGATATATTGTGGAGTCCAAACAGATTTCTGAGCGAAACGTTATATGCATTTCACTGGACAATGCTCAATATGCCTGCTCGATTCTTCGTTTCGTTCTAAAAGTGCACTATCATCCGTTGATCTCCGAACACGATCCCAACTTAATCCTTGGACTTTCACTCAGACTTCAAAGCTCCAGAATAGTTTGAATTCATTCCATAACACCTACATAGAACGGAATCACTCCTACGAGGCATAAAACACACATTTAGTGCAAAACACTAGCGATTAAAGCTCAAACTCAATTAAAGTGCAATAAGTTAGAGTATAATAAGCGACTAAAGTACGTACTTATAGCCTATCATCAACACCCCACACTTACAACATTACTCGTACTCGAGCAATCAAACTACACTTATATAGAGTTGACCTTTTTAAACAATTCTCTTAACTCGTCACACCAAGAATATTTGAAATAGACTAAGTACAAAAGTGTAACCTCTTCACCTCAAGATTTGACTCACAAGTACGACACATTATTCACAACTCACTCACTTACTCTAACATAGATGTCAATGATATTACATTTCCTTCATGAATCAAGTGCCCTCACACAACAAAAGAGAGTAGTTCCACACACAATACAATTTAAGAACAATTTGGAACTCAAGATAGAACGAATTCACTCACTATCAGAAATAACATTCATATGCCACAAAAGATGTACCATAGGCTTGCCCACAATGTACTACTCTATTAATCGAGCTCATCCAGTCTAGGATCAAGTAGGACTTTAATTGGTTGTGATGTAGGTTGCGGGATAGGTAGGATATATTTAGATATAAGAGTGACTACACCATCTTAGCACTTTAATACATACACTTTAACTTTAAAAATACCACACTTTTATCAAACCATAACTCCACTGTCACATCAATATACATTAACTCCCTACTTCCTTAAGCACAATTACATCAAGAGTCACCACTTATAGAGGAATATTTACACTACAATACAACTATTTTTTTTCTTTCTTATTCAATTCAAGTGGCTCTTACTTTTTCAAAACAGTACACATTTCTCTGTATTTCATTAATTCCACTCAAAAGCAAAACCAACCTCCACTTTAACTTTTACAAAGTTCATAACAATTCAAGTGCTCATGAGAGGTGAAAAAGTTCAAATAGATGGTTAATTCAAATAAATGGGTAAGACTTGTAATTTGGTTGCCAAAGAAACAGGATTACATGCTCAAAGAGGTTAACTACGATACATATCAGTTAGGCGGATAAAATATGTAACTGGTTCAACAAAGAAATGTCTATATCACTTCCAAGACTGAACAAAACTACTATTTCGCTTTGTAAACACACAGGGCAAGTTCTAGACATCAAATGCAATGCACAGAATAACACACAAACCTCACACACACATGACACATAACTCACTCAGGATTGGATTTATCAAGACACTCTAGTCAAAGCAGTTAATCAAAGTTAAGATCATACAATTGGTACTTATACAAGAGTCAAAAACTGAGTCTAAACGTCACAACTAAAGAATTCCCTATTCTCAAGGCATAATAAAGTCAAGAGATATTGCTTCAATGCAAAACATAGCACAAGGTTTCCTACTTCTAAAAAAATAAAAACTAACTACACTCGGTTCAAACAAAACCATTGGAAAAGAACCGCGACACAAAGAAAAATCAAGGGGGAACTACTACACTACCTACAAAGAAAATCTTTTTGTCCTTTTTCTTTAGACTTAAATCCCTCAAGAAAATTGTCTAGGAAATCCATCGCCGGGAAAAGTCCGATTTTTTTACTTTTTTTCCCGATTATTCTTAGGAGCTACTAAAATACTACACAACTATGAAAACAAAAACAAGAAGTTAACATTTTTCTAACACACTACTACTAACCATCTATAGAAATTCTCCTTGTGGTTCATCTAAACTTTGGTACTTTAAACATAATTTTATGTGTAAAAATTCACTAAATTGCAATAAATAGTTGACATGAACACATAACTTTAACAATATAATTGACTCAAGGTTAAAAATTTTAAAGGTCGAACTCATAAATTTTAAATTCTGAATCTACCTCACTAATCTCGCGTGTACCTATTCTTATTAAATGTTCCATGGATTTTAAGATGATATCCCCGTTCTCTTTCAACATAGAATGATAGGTTTAAGTTTAAGTTTCAATAATGACAATATTATCTTATGTTATATTTGCAGGACTAACAAAAAGGAAAGAATGGAGATGCTCAGCAAGATGCGATTGCTACAGGATTCGAAATAGAAAAGAATGAAAATGCTTAGCAAGACGCGATTGCTACAGGATTCGAAATAGCAAATAAGGATAGAATGAAGATGTTGTTGCTACATTAATTGTCAATTAGGATAAGCAAATTTGTTCGTCCTCAATCAAATAAACTCAGATTGCCGATCATGGACTCAAATCAAGAAGCCCGCCAGTAATTATTCTATGTCCAGAATTAAGCTCACTCCAGGCGTAAATGGCTCCTTAATTCAAGTTGTGACAACGAAAGTCACAATCGAATCTGAACTCTTCAAAGAGAAGGATTCGAAGAGGCACCCCTTGGGTCAAATCCCTTTTTGCAAAGATCCGGTGCCTCTGATTTCGCTGAAGACTCAACGGCTCTTTTCTCTCCTATAAGAAGGTTGAAACTCTTAAGAAGAAGTTTTGCACAAATACACATATTGTATTCAAGTCTGTCTACTTCTTAGTCCAAACACTGTAATCTTTAGTTATCAGTGTCTCAAAAGATAGGAAGATCTAGAACACAAAAGAAAGTTGTGTTAATTACTCAGAACTCAAGTGGTGATACTGTTCGTTGGTGGTGAACGCGTAAAAACCATCTGTGTTGTAACTTTTTCAAAGATCTTATGAGAACCCTTGTGACTCAAGGAAAACTGGATGTAAGTACCACAACGGTACCGAATCAGTATAAATTGTTATATGTTATTTACTCTTCTTTATTGCTTTCTTTCATTCTGCACTGTGATCACTCAACTAATACTTATATTAGTCGACTAAATTTTAAATAGTCAACAATTTACCCCTCTCGTACGTTTAGAGAATATTCTATCTTCCCTTTTTTCGTATTTTACGAATTTTTCTTCCGATATCTTCCCTTTTTATTAAATCATGGTTGGTTGGTTGTGAAGCCAAATGCTATAGGCTCTTCTAGATTCTAAACTCGTGGCTCCTTGTATGTCTTGAATATTCTGTCCTCTTTTATCTGTTGAAAGTTGGACTCAGTGTCTTCGAATTATCGTAATAGTTATAGCCTCTAGGGATAAGGTCCATATATCACAACAGTTTAGGCGGTGGTTGTCAGAGTACTCCATTTTCTTCTGGGTTTCTTCAGCTGGTGTTATAGTATGGACATTAACTAATGAACTACACAACTTTAATACTCCATACATACGGATAGTGGATTGTTACTGGTTTTGTATAGTGGCACTAGCATATATATATATATATACTACGAGAATAATGTTGGAATGCTTTCCACACTGCATGACAGTCAAAACTTACACTTTGGTTTAATTAAAGGATTGTTATTGGTTTTCCAAAACTGCACTGGCATGTGATGCAGTATTCATATGTATAGATACTACAAGAATAATGTTCGGAATATTATCCACCAATGACAGTGGTAGCTTACAGTTTGGTTTAATAAGCATTATTATTAATTATGTTGCTCGGACTCTGTTTATTACGAATACATATTCCGTGCAATTGCGAGAAAATATTTGATATGACATGTCAATTTTAATTGCGAGAAAGTATTTAATATGACATCGATTGTTTTGCAAATTTTTAATTTACACATGCATTTTCATACCTGTTGAATAATAATATCTCAAAACAAATAAAGAATCTGAGCAACATATGTTGTTTGTTATAAAAAAATGGCACTTAACATTTGATGCAAAGTTTATATGTATAGATTACCAGAATAATATAATGTTGGACTGCTATCCACCAATGGAGTTGAAACTTGAAAGTTAGAGTTTGGTTTTCTTGTATTACAACAAGCTTGTCTCTTTGTTGGAATTTTCCAGATGTTTGCAAAATGAATCGTTTGTTGGATAATTCTTGAAAATGGAAAAAGACAGCAGATCTCTGCGTTGATTAGGGGAAAAAAATTGATACAGAAAATCGCAGTCCTCCTTGTTTAACAAAAAAATAAAACTTTTAGCCGAAGCTTATTTTTAGAAGAATTTTTAGTTATTGACAATCTAGAAATTCCTTACTTCCTCAATAAATTATTTGAAAGGAAATAAAACTAACAAAAAGATATTAAAATAATTGATTGTAAGCAAAAGAAAATAATTACATTTTAATATAAGTCAGAACGTGCATTTACAAGTGAAATTCTCTTCCCTTATATATAAGTTTACAAACATAACGTTTTCTACCATTTATGGCCGAATCATTATTAGCTTTAATGATATTAATGACCTGTTACAATTGATAATCGTAATTGTTCATGAAGATTCTGTAACGATTCTGATTCCCCCTCCTCATTAATTGAAGATTCATGAATCTTCTCTTTATACCGTCTTGGTTCATTCCGTTCGTGCCTCCTCATCGACTATTTTAGGTTCGAATATAGATTTCCTTTTTATCTCGTGAGTGATTGACACGTACCTCTTGTAACTCGTATACTTTATAATCGTTATATCCCAGTTGTCATTTCCTCATTGTTCCACGTAATGTGTCCCGTCAGCTAAATATAATTTCACGTGTATCACTTATTTACCACCAATACAGATAGTCCCCCCACTTACCGAATGTTCTACAATTGAATATTTGGGAAGTGGTATGTTTTTATGGGGGGAATTTTTTGCCGCCGTTTCCCAAGCATCATTGTGTTTTCTTCAAAATCAACGTGTCGTATGACACTTCCATTTAATGCATATGCCATGTGGCTTTTGATGATTGGATCTGCGGCCCCTCAGCGCTTTTTAGGGCTTTTCTGCGGCTGCATTAGTAACTAAGTGACGGTTCCATTATGGCGTTTCATTATGACCTTCTTCATACGATGGTTTCTTTTTCTTATAAATACCTCATATGCCTTCAGTTCCACGAAACCTTCTTACTATAGTGTTTTTCTTCTTCACTCGTTCTTGTTCTTCAGCACATATTACTCTGTTAATTCTTTATACAACCATGTCTTCATCAAATCCCAATCCTCGCAAAGTAGTAATTGTTGATGAACTTCCTCTTTCATCTGCTCCTGTTAGAAGAAGAAGAAGAGGTGGTAGACTGCGTAGTTTAGGATCTTTGTCCATTCGTGGTTCTTCTTCTCATATCAACTCTACTACTCCTTCTTCTTCTAGAACTAGGGCTTCTTTAACCCCTAGATCTTCTGCTAGAAATAGGGAATCAAGTGAACCCATACGTGAACCAACGGTTGATGAAATCGTTGCACAAGAATTTTCTTTCTCCTCTGATCGTGAAACGATTAGGAACCAAATTTCTTCTTTAGCCTCCCATGACCGTGCCGATCTTTATCCTTCCCAAATTACTACTGCTTTGATTTCTCTTGTTCGAAGAGAATGCTACTGGAAATCCGATTTTCCAGTTTTAGTTCCTGGTTCGAATCAAAGGATAACTTCGTATTAGGCTAGGTTTTCTTCCGTTTGTACATATCCTTTCACCTTAGGTTTTAGACCACCTATTGATCCAGTAATTATAAAATTTTGCCGTTTCTTTAATGTTTGCCTAGGACATATTGGTCCTATCGTCTGGAGGGTTGTTGCATGTCTTCGATATTTATCCAACTTGGCTTCCTTGCCTTTCACCTTTCATCACTTGCTTCATCTTTGTTCCCCTAAATTATTTCGTTCAGGGTTCTTTACTCTCGTGGCCAGAAGCAAAAGGGTATTGTTTAGCCCTGAGGATGATAAAGATCGTGGTTGGTATGCCCGCTTCGTTGTTGGTCCCACAAGTGCTTTGGTGGGTGAGGAGAATATGCCCTTTCCAGAAAAGTGAAATTTTACACGTAAGTTTTTTTATCTCTCTTCTTCTTTCTTTGAAAAAAGAAAAACTTATAATCTCGTGGCTACTTTTTTCAGCAACCATGGAAGTTTTTGAGGAGATACCTAACTTCCGTGCTTAGGTAGAAAAGTTATTGTCAGTTGGTCCCATGGAGGGAAGGTCTTGGAAATACCTTTCTCATAGGTTTGGATGGAAAGTCAAAACATATGGTACACTTCTTTTTTTTTTTTTCTCCTTTCTCTTTGTATTAATTCAGGGGTTCCTAACTTTCCTCTTTTTCTAGGATTTCCCATTCGAGGTTTCAGTCCCGCATCTATTACTTCTTCAAGACTTTCTATGTCTCTTGCTCAAGAAAGGATTTTGAGCTCTTCATCGAAAAGGAAAGTAGACAGAGCCCGTAGCTCTGAAGGTGAAGAGGAACAGGAAGAGGGTTCCTTAGTGCGCAAGCCTCGGGTTAGGAGGCGTGTTATTTCAGATGATGAAGCCACCCCCCTCCAAGTTCAGTTCCTTCCAAGCTTTTAGATAAGCCCGAAAGTGCAATGTTAGTGCTTTTTGATGAAGAGACGGATGTTCCTCCCCATGATTCTAGTGATCAGTTATTTTCTCGTGGTTTTTGATAGTGAAGTTTTTGGTCCCGTTTCTGAAGAGTTGCCCCTTGATTCTCTTCCAGTATCAGTCCTCACTCGTACTCAGACTACCATACCTGTTGTTGTTGTTACGGCTCCCCCGTGACTGATTTCACTTTCTCAACCATTCCCGTTGCATATACTTCCCATGCAAAAGTTGGTTCTTCTAGTAGTAGTTTAGTGATGAAGAAGATTACTGTCGAAGTTCCATAGAATGGAAATTTGCTGAAGAAATATGGTCAGGCTGATGTATGGTTGAAGCCTTTGCTTGGCCCAATTGAGAAGGAAAAGTTGGATAGTCACATCTCCTTGACGTGGATGAACGATATTGTTCATTCGTCCTTCAAGGTTCGAGTCTTAACTTTTGCTTCTCTTTTTCTCGTGGTTATTTATCGTTGTTCAACCATAATTTCTTTTCTTTCCTTTGTAGATCAATTTAATAGGCACAGAGCTTATGAAAAGGATTGTTCATACCAAGCAGCAAGTCAATGACTATGTACTGAAGCGGACAACTGGAAGGAACAATACGATGGTATTCAATTGGAGAAGGAAGTTTTAGCTGAAGAGAAGTGTGATTTAAAATAGCAAGCAAGGATGGTTGCGGCAGAATTAGCAATTAAAAAAGCTTCTTCAAGTCAAGTCGGCAAAGAAAAGGATATCCTTGAGTCTTCATTTGCATAGCAGCTTTCTAAAGCCACCGAAGAGATAAGGGGTTTGAAAGAACTTCTTAACCAGAAAGAGACTTATGCCGGAGAATAAGTCAAATGCTTACCCAAGCTCAAGAATACCTCCTTGTCTCTTCTGATAAGATCCGGTTCTTGGAGAGATCCCTCACCCCTTTGAAGACTTCTTATGATGCTTCTATGATTGAGAAGGAAGAGTTGAAGGCCGAGATTGACCAGTGGGAGAAAGATTACGAAGCCCTTGAAGATAAGTCGACACTCGAAGTGAGTTGGGCTTATTTGAAAACCTGCCTCGAGACCTTGATGGAGGCTAGCCAGGAAGGCTTCGATCTGAATGCTGAGATTGTCAAGGCTAAAGAAACGAGTGAAAAGACTCAGCAAAGTCAAAACTTTTCCTCACCTGAGGTTTATATTCCCGAAGGTGATGAACCTGCTCCTGGTAAAGTTAGTGTTCAATCCACTCCTGCCCAAGTCGAATCTTCTCCCGTTGCTGATGATGCCACATTGGATGCTGCCCCTTAGTGATTTTTCACAACTTAGTTTATTTGAAACTTTTTGATGGGAAGTTTGTTTTTTTTTTTTTTTTTTTTTTTTTTTTTTGGATTGTTGGTTTTTACTTCTGGTTCGTTTTGGGGTTTGTTAACAAACAAGGATCTTGGTTTTAACTAAGTATATACTTAGTTATGGACAAGTTTAATATATAAATTTTTGTTTAATTTGATGTTGATTTTTGTTTTACTCTTTGACTTACATTTAAAAATGCTTTAATATTTTATGATTTTGATAGACATGAATTTTTATAAAAGATGGCCCTTTTATAACGACACTAATGAGGAAGACGTCTCAACTTCATTTTGGTATAAGTATATGAAATAAGTAGGAAAATACATACTTTGAAGAAGTTTCACGTTTTGAACTTTTAAATTATATAACACTTTACAAGTATTCAAATAACTTCTTGTATAACATCTACAACTCTTTCATAGTTGTTTTTCTTGTAACAGATTTCAAAAATTTAGGGTCTATATTGCAATCCATGACTAATTATTGCCTTTAACCTAAGCACTTGTAGGATCTTATAACTTATGTCCGCGTGTTTATACTTTATCAGAGCTATTACAAAGGTTTTTGAGTCAGGCTTGTTTTTTTTTTGGCTCTTGACTTTTGATTTTTGGGTTGAACCAGGCTTGAATTCTGACTTTTAGTATTCTTTATTCTTATTTTCCTTCATATATACAGTCCCCAAGTGTTAGAGTTTTGAATTATGAAATCTCGAGCACTTGATTATTCCTTCCATTTGGTCCATTTCCCGAAAAGAAAAATACACACGGGACTCAGAGGTATTTTTTTAGATGATGACTGCTTAACCCTTTTTATTTCCATCAAAAAGGTTGTAACCCAGACCGGAAATAATTTTGTATCCCGTGTGTCTTTCACGTCTAATATCATCATTTGGTGTGGGCTAGCGTTTTGCCTATCATCTAAAATTGTTAGTATAACTTAACGGAACAAAGTAAAATCAGAATTGAGCGATACCTGACCGTGGGATCTTCCTTTCCCTAGAAGTAATACTTCTTTAAATGAACAACATTCCAATTTGAAAGTAACCTCTTGCCTTCCATGGTTTCCAACTCATAAGCACTTTTTCTAGCGATACTTAGAATCCTGTAAGGACCTTCCCAATTTGGACTCAACTTCCCTACACCAGTTATTTTTGTAGATTGAAAAACCTTTTTCAGAACGAAGTCCCCAATCTTGAAGTATCTGAGATGAGCTTTCCTATTGTAGTATCGCTCAATAATTTGCTTTTGAGTTGCCATTCTTATAAGAGCCGCTTCTCTCCTTTCCTCAAGAAAGTCTAAATTCGTTCTTATCTCTTCACCTTTTGATTCCTCAGTTGCTTGTGTGAATCTCGTGCTTGGATCACCTATATCAACTGGAATTAAGGCTTCAGCACCATAAACTAGTGAAAATGGAGTTTCTCCCGTGCCTATCTTTGCTATCGTTCGATAAGCCCATAGAATTCCTGGTAACACCTTAGGCCAATTGCCCATTGATTCTTCTAATCTCTTCTTCAAATTATTAATAATAATCTTGTTTGTTAACTCAGATTGTCCATTAGCCATGGTATGATAAGGTGAGGAAGTTATTCGTTTGATTTGCCAACTCTGGAAAAAAAATTCTTTGATTTTCGTTCATATAAACTGTGGGTCATTATCACACACAATTTATTTTGGCACTTTGAATCGGCATATAATGTTCCGCAAAATAAAATCCATGACTTCCTTTTCTCGCACATGTTTGAAAGCTCCTGCCTTTACCCGTTTGGAAAAATAATCTGTTAATACTAACAAAAATCGTACCTTTCCTTTAGCTTGTGGCAACGATCCCATGATATCCATTCGCCACTTCATGAATGGCCATGGGGAAATAACTGTATGTAATAATTCTGTTGGGCGGTGCATGTTGTTTCCATATCGTTGGCATTTATCACACTTAGCTACAAAATTTTCTGCATCTTCTTCCATTTGCGGCCAGTCCTGCACTAATTAAAGTTTTTACCAAGGATCCTCCCCATGCGTGATTTCCACAATGCCCATCGGGTACTTCTCTCATCACATATTCTGTTTGATCAGGTCCAAGGCATCTTGCTAAAGGTCTCCCGAACATTTTTTGATATAGATTTCGTCGGATTAAGCAGTAACGGGCAGCCTTTCATCGAAGTAGTTGAGACACTTTTTTGTCTTCAGGTACAGTTCCATACTGCAGAAAATTAACAAGTTCGTTTCTCCAGTCCCAAGTTAAACTATTGCAGCTTACCTCATTTTTGTCATGGTCCAGTGCTGAATGAAACAAATGTATTACGATAGCATTTTCTGCATTTGTTATTTGCGTAACTTATGCGATATTATCTAGTGCATCTGCTTCCGCATTCTCCTCCTTGGGTATTTTCACAATTTTCAATGATTGAAATTGTCTTATCAATTCTCGTGCCTTTTCCAGATATTGTTGCATTCGTGCCTCTCTAGCTATGTAAGTCCCCTACATCTGGTTGACTACCAGTTGAGAATCACTCTTAATTACAATTTGCTCTATAGGGAGTTTTCGTGCCAATTCCAAACCTGCAATCACAGCATCGTACTTTCTCCCGAAGGTGGGATTAAAACAATACCTAAACCTGCTCCTTTAACATTCGAGAGGCCATCAGTAAATAGAGTTCATGTACCTGGATTAGCTCTGGTGAATACTTGTAGTTCCTTTTCTACTTCAGGAACTATTTATGTGCTGAAATTCGCTACAAAGTCTGCTAAGATTTTTAATTTTATTGCAGTTCTAGGTTGGTACATGATATCAT
Source organism: Nicotiana knightiana (assembly GCA_005239525.1). Lineage (NCBI taxonomy): Eukaryota > Viridiplantae > Streptophyta > Magnoliopsida > Solanales > Solanaceae > Nicotiana > Nicotiana knightiana. The sequence continues at coordinate 8,099 of ML397706.1, read as the reverse complement.
ACTCGCTGAGTTCTATAACCCATTTATCTAATCTTCCTGACAATTCTTGTTTATGTAATATATTTTTTTAGAGGATAAGCAGTTACTACGGAGATAGGATGACATTGAAAATAAGGTCTCAACTTTCTAGATGCCATAACTAATGCTAAACCAAGTTTTTCTAAGTGATGATATCAAGTCTCAGCATCCAACAAAGATTTACTAACATAAAAAATTGGAGATTGTTTACCTCTGCCTTCTCGTACTAAAACTGCACTTACTGCCATTTTTGAAATTGCGAGATAAACGAGTAACCTTTCTCCATATTTTGGTTTAGCCAGCAGGGTTGAATTTGACAAATATGATTTTAAATTTTTGAGAGCTTATTGGCATTCTTCAGTCCATTCAAACTGATTTTGCTTTTTTAACACTGAACAGAATTTGAAATTTTTTTTCGAAGATTTGGAAATAAATCTTCTCAAAGCTGCTATGCTTCCTGTCAATCTTTTTTGGAAATAAAGGTCCCTCTTTTTTGCTCGTGAGTACATCTGGAATTTCTTCAATGGCTTTGATTTGTGCAGGGTTTACTTCAATACCTCTGTTAGATACAAGAAAACCTAAAAACTTACCTGAAGCCATGCCGAAGGAACATTTTTCTGGGTTTAACTTCATATTATAGTTACGGAGGATTTCGAAGGTGCTTGAAATATGTTGAAAGTGATCTCCCGCTCGTGCAGATTTGACTAACATATCATCGATATAGACTTCCATAGTTTTTCCCATGTTTTCTTGAAACATCTTGGTCACCAACCTTTGATACGTGACCCCAGCACTTTTTAAACCAAAAGGCATGACTTTGAAACAATAAGTCCCCCTGTCTGTAATAAACTAATTTTTTTCTTCATCTATGGGATCCATATTTATTTGATTATAACCTGAATATGCATCTAAAAAACTCAACAGCTCATGACCTGCGGTAGAATCAATCAATTGATCTATATGCGGTAAAGGAAATGAATCTTTTGGGAAAGCTTTATTTAAATAAGTATAATCTACGCAAATTCGCCATTTTCCATTCTTTTTTGGAACTACCACAGTATTATCTAACCAGTTAGGATATTTTACCTCCCGTATTGAAACGATTTTTAAGAGTTTTTGTATCTCATCCTGAATTACTTGATTTTTGAAAGAGCCTTGCTTCCTTTTCTTTTGCTTGACAGGTAGGTATGATGGATCTTCATTCAATTTGTGAGTCATCACCTCCAGAGGTATACATGTTATATCTTATGCGACCAGGCAAAACTATATGTGTTAGCTTTTACAAATTCAACTAACTTACCTCTCATTTCTAGGCTCAGCTTCGCTTCAATATAGACTTTTCGGTCTGCCCATTGTTCGAATAATACAACAGCTTCGAGCTCTTCAATTGTTGTTTTGATATTTACATTCTCCTCCGGTTCTTGAATGACATCTGGTCTTGAATCCACATCTGTTTGCCTTGAGCCATTTTCAAATGAGATTTGATTTACCACGTCTTCCACGAAATTATCATTTGTATCAATGCTTTCTTTGTGTGATTCCACCATTGAATTGATATTCTTAGAAACTTGTTGATTTCCTCGAATTTGTTAAATTCCCCATTTCGAAGGAAACTTAATAACTTGAAGTAATGTAGACGGAACAACATCCATGTCATGAATCCATGGCCTCCGAAGAATCACATTATAATCCATGTCCGTGTCTATTACTTGAAATTTTGTATCTTTGAAGACTCCTTCCGCGAATGTAGTCATCACTATCTCCCCTTTCGTAATAATGGTTGAATTATCGAATCCAGATAAGGAACGTGCTTTTGGCACCATCTTGTCGCATATTTGCATTTCGTTCACCACTCACAGAAGAATAATATTCACGGAATTACCTGCGTCAATCAAATCTCATTTTACATTAGTATCCTTGACAAATAAAGATATTACCAGTGCGTCATTGTGAGGAATCATCAAGCCATCCGCATCTGCATCATCAAATGTTATACTATATTCCTCCAAAACTTGACGAACTTGCTTCCCGTAGGTTACTGTGAACTTTGACGTCTTTTTTGCAGATGTGTATGTTACACCATTGACTTCTTCTCCCCCACTTATCACGTTAACTGTTCTTTTTAGAGATGGGGGTTTTGGAGGTTCTTGTCTATTTTTCATATAAGATTGTTTACCTTTCTCGCTGAACGTGTTTTTTAAATATCCCTGCTTTAGCCAATTCTCTACTTCACCTTGTAACAACCTGCAATCCGCTGTTTTATGGCCATGGTCGTTATAAAATTCGCATCAGAAATCTGGATTTCTTCTGCTTGGGTTTGATCTCATTTTGTTTGACAACTGTACCTTATCTCCCATACGCCTTAGAACAACTACCAATTCGGATGTACTAATATTGAAACTATAATCTCCAATCCTTGCATTCACGTTTTTATCTCTATCACATATATCTCGTTCCTTTCTGAACCTGGATGAGGACCCCGCATCTCTGTTTCTCGATCTAGAGTCAGACCGTACATTTTCTAGCTTAGACCATGAGTCTCGCCCCGTGGGTCCCATATAACGCTCGTATTTATTTTTTACCGGACCTCTTTTCAGACTCTGACCGCCTCGAGTTTGTTCTTTCATCAACCCTTAACTGTGCAACGATGTCTTCTTTAATCCGCAGCTTGGTGTTATACTTATTATATACATCATTCCATGTTGTTGTAGGGAACTCTCATAATATTTCCTTGAGTCTTCTCGTGGCTTCTAAACTATTTTCATTGAGATTACTTGCGAATGCCATGGCTGCCCAATTATCAGGTACTCACGGAAATATCATTCATTCACGCTGGAATCTATCCACAAATTCCTTGAGTAACTCAGTACTCCTTGTTTTGCCTTGAAGATATGTTCCATCCTTTTTTAAAATTTTTGAGCTCCCGAATGTGCTTTTATAAATAAATCTGCAAGCTCAGCAAAAGAATCAATAGAATTTTTAGATAAAAGAGAATACCATGTTAATGCCCCTTTCGTGAGTGTTTCTCCAAATTTTTTGACCAAAACCGACTCAATTTCTTGCTTGGTCAAATCATTGCCTTTTACGCATGTTGTTAATGCAGTTACATGATCACGTGGATCAGTTGTTCCATCATATTTTTGGATGTCAGACATTTTGAATTTCTTAGGAATGAGAAATGGGGTCGCGTTTGGCTTCCAGGGTTGTTGTGAATATTTGTGAATCCCTTAATCACAGGTGGTACACCAGGTATTTGTTCGATGCGGTCGTTTTGCTCTTTCATCTGCTTTTGCAAAGTTAGTACCAGATTTTGTAAACCAGAGTTATTTGGTGTACCTGACCTCCCGTCACGTGATTCATTAGGAGTTACTCCGCTTCCTGAATTGGCAAGCCCCTATCGTGGATCTTCTATGGTTGCAGTATTATTCGGGGGAGGTGTTGGTGGTGCAGTTGGAAATCTCCTTAAAAAATATTGGAGAGCATTATTCACATGTTCAGCGATCAATTGCTTCAGGGATTCTTGCTCAACGGTCTGCTCATCTCCATGTTGTTCATTTGTGTAAGACGCGGATCTTTCAAGTGTTCCTTCTCGAGAATCTCATGGAGATTCTTGGGGTGAAGGAACTAGAGATCCTCCCACCTGTTGGTTGTTGCCGTTGGCAGTTGACATAATTTGATTGTGAGAAAGAAGAATTTGGAAAGTAAAAAGATTATCAGATTCCCGGCAACGGAACCAATTTGTTTAACCAAAAAATTAGATTTTTAGCTGAAGCCTATTTTTAGAAGAATTCGGGCTACTGATAACCAAGAAATTTCTTACTTCCTCAATAAATCGCTTGAAAGGAAATAAAACTGACAAAAAGATATTAAAATAATTGATTGTAAGCAAAAGAAAGTAATTGTATTCCAATATAAGTTAGAACGTACATTTACAAGTGAAATTCTCTTCCCTTATATAGAAGTTTACAAACATAATATTTTCTACTATTTATGGCCGAATCATTATTTGCTTTAATAATATTAATGACCTGTTACAATTGATAATCGTAACTGTTCATGAAGATTCTGTAATGATTCTGGTTCCCCTTCCTCATTAATTGAAGATTCATGAATCTTCCCTTTTTACCGTCTTGGTTCATTCCGCATGTGCCTCTTCATCGACTATTTTAGGTTCGAATATAGATTCCATTTTATCTCCTGAGTGATTGAGTCGTACCTCTTGTAACTCGTATACTTTATAATCGTAATATTCAGTTGTCATTTCTTCATTGTTCCATGTAACGTGCCCTGTCAACTAAATATAATTCCACGTGTATCACTTATTTACCACCAATACACTCCTATTGCATGGTAGATGGTAGTGAGTGTGGTATTTATATGTTCAACTATGTGTTTGTTGTTGTTGATTGAATGACCATCTATTGAATTGCGTCTATTTAGTGTGTATTGTTTGAGAGAGGGTACGCATTTAGGTAGTTGTTGAACAACATCACTCCTAACGTATGTGAGAGATCAATACGGAGGTTTAAAGGTGGGATTAGAAATAACAAAACCCTGGTGCAATCGTACTGAGCAGTGAATTAGTGTCAGCTAGCTTAGTTCGGGAGAATATATCTAGTAAATTGCGGTAGTTGCTCGAGAGAAAACTACGATACCCGAAGTACTCACGACCGGTAGAGAATAATTAGGCAAAATTATAGAAGACAGCGGAAAAGATTCCGACAATTGAAAAAATCATAACTCTAGACCTCCTTAATCTTGTCTCCAACTCTTAGTATATCTAGTTATTAGTCCATTACTTTATTTTGTTAATTAATAGTTAAATATAAGAATATTGATATTTACAGCTTAGAAATTGTTCAAACCTGTCTGCCGAGTGATAGTAAATAGTTGTAGCTAAACCTTAGTTCTCTATGGGATTCGACTCCGGACTCTTATACCGAATTTCATATTTGTAGCGACCGCTTATCCTTTTTAGGACTAGAGTTGGGCGTGATCAAATTTTGGCGTCGTTGCCAGGGAAGTAACGGTATAGTTGTAGCCATACATATTGTTAGATTTCAAGTTTGAATTTTTATTTTGTTTTGTTCTTTTTTTAAAACTTTATTTTATTTTACTTGTTGATTTGAGAAACATGACATCTTGGAGTTATGAAAGTTTCAGTGTTGATAATTCTACTTTTGATTTTCCTTATCCTCCACAACTCTTTATGGTGATGTTTCTACTTTTTTTTGTGAAGTGAATAGTAAGGATAGGCATAAAATCTGAAAAATCGGACCGAACCGAATTAATTAGGTACTTCGATTTTGGTAATTCGGTATGAAATTTTTAAAAGTTCGGTACTTTGATACGGTCCTCGGTATTAAGATATTGGTATTTCGATATTTCGGTTTAACTGAAATACCTAATTTTTTCACTATATGTTATATAGCATATGTTAAATATAGTGTGTAGTCTAATTTTAATTAAGCAATGGTACCGTCCAGGTGCCCCAATCTTGAGAAATGTGCCAGTATTTATATTCCCCACTTCACTTGTTTCTGTGTCATCCATTTACTTAGTGGTAGAATAATATGCTATTAAGCTTAATTTGCATGTTATAATCTGATTTGGTTGAAGGAGCCAAAGCTCTGCAAAAGGCATGCAATTTGTAGGATTCCATCACTTGTCATGGAAAATGGGCATTAGCCAGAGCTCATGACCATTGCCATACGTTAGAGCAGAGTGTACAAATGTGAGCTTACAACCGAAGTGCAGAAATTACGTTCCACTATTAGACTTTGTTGCTTGCGACTGCCTCTGGATTGTATTCATAGAACATTTGTTTCTCAAAGAAGGAAAACTGTATTAGCGCTTCTGTGTTAAAACTAGAAAATCAGAAGAACTGTTAGAAGAAACAGAAAATATATAAACGATAAGAAATATTCCGAGTCCACAATTTTCTTGTGTGTCCTTAAGGAATTTTAACCCCCTCACAAATTGCCAAGGTAATGGATTAAATCCTCCCAGGATGAGTGTCTGTTCAGAAAGGAAAACAACGTTCAGCAAAAGCAGAACTGACTGACATTTAATAATTAATTAAATAAAATTTGTCCAAAAAATAATCTTATCGATCGTTTTCCAAATCCGAAGCCGAAGCCGAGCCGAGCGAGCGACGACGACGGCGCGAGGATACATCCTCTTCAACTCCTTTTAAGAGCTCTAAGAAGTGATCCTATATTTATACACACAAGTGTAGTTGTCTTTCACCAATGTGGTACAAAGTTCATGACAAAAGCTCACTTGATTCAAATTTTCATTTCCCTCCATTTTATTTCCCACCATTTCCCAATTCACACTCCTAGACTTTTAAGCCCAATGCTTAAAGTCTTTAAGCCCAATGCTTAAAGTCCAACAATCCCCCACATGAATGGGAATGGCTGTAACAAGAATGATCATAGATGGACGCTGTGTGATTTGCAAGTAAGGATTAATTGCATCTGGATAAGTAGGTTTCCCTTTGAACTTTCCGTAGTGAACATATGTCGGATATACTCGGTCAATCGGTAGATTTGATATCTTTGAACCGTCGAACTTTAGTGTATACCTAGACAACCATATGTCACACAACCAACCCTTAACCGTCTTTTGGTTCTCATTGTTGTGTTCGTTTCAGCCATGAACACCACCTGGTTTTATAAGTGCGTAGAGAATTGGCCTTACAGAATTCTCATTGAAGCGGCTTCACTTCACACTTACATAGGTGATTCCTAAACGTGTAATCTTTTAGATTAACACCACTTCAAACTTAGGTAATCATTAAAGAACGTGTAAAGTTCTATCCTTGTTACTATACATTGTCTTCATCACTAGAAGGGACCAAAAAAAA
>MDKJ01264208.1:0-16260 GCA_005239525.1 Nicotiana knightiana | reverse complement strand
GATACTTTGGTTACTTACTGAGTTGGCGTACTCACGTTACTCCCAGCACCTTGTGTGCAGATTTAGGTACCGGGGCAGAGCGATAGTTGAGCTACCCCATTTGGAACATTGTTCGGTGATTGTGAGGTAGCTTCTCGGCGACCGCAACACTACTCTTTCTCCTTCCTATTCTATCATTTGTACTATACTTCCCAGACTTGTTGTATTAGATGATTTGTATTAGACTGTATCACGTCTTAGATGCTCATGACGGTTGACTCCGGATGTTGGGACTGTGCTTAGATGTTCTAATCATTTTTATGGTATTTGAAATGCTTAAGAAACAGAATTATTATAAAAATTCGGATAGTTGATGTATTAAATGAAAAATCATTTCATTATTTTTAGTAAATTGGCTAGCCTAGTATCACGATAGGTGCCATCATGGCCAGTTGTGATTTGGGGTCGTGACAGTTGTTCGGGCTGACTAATGCCCCAACAGCCTTTATGCACTTGATGCATAGTATATTCTGGCCTTATCTGGACTCTTTCATCATCGTGTTTATTGATGATATCTTGGTGTATTCCCGATCTCGGGAGGATCATGAGCAGCATTTGAGAGTTGTGCTTGAGGGAGAAGAGATTGCATGCGAAAATTTTGAAGTGTGAGTTTTGGCTTGATTCGGTAGCGTTCTTGGGGCACGTGGTGTCTAGTGAGGGTATTCAAGTTGACCCAAAGAAGATAGAGGCAGTGCAGAGCTAGCCTAGACCGTCATCAGCTACCGAGATTCGTAGTTTCCTTGGTTTGGCAGGGTACTATCGCCATTTCGTAGAGGGATTTTCATCTATTGCAGCACCTATGACCAGACTGACCCAGTAGGGTGTTCAGTTCAGGTGGGCTGAGGAGTGTGAGGAGAGCTTTCAGAAGCTCAAGTTAGCTTTGACTACAGCTCCGGTATTGATTTTACCTACAGGTTCAGGTTCTTATACAATTTACTGTGATGCCTCGAGAGTTGGCCTTGGAGCGGTTTTAATGCAGGATGGTAGGGTGATTGCCTAAGCGTCCAGAAAATTGAAGGTGCACGAGAAGAATTATCCAGTGCACGATCTTGAGCTAGCAGCTATTGTCCACGCCTTGAAGATTTGGAGTCATTATTTGTATGGAGTGCATTGTGAGATTTTCACTGATCACCATAGTTTGCAGCATCTGCTTATGCAGAAGGATCTGAATTTGCGTCAGAGGAGGTGGTTGGAGCTTCTCAAGGATTATGACCTCACTATTTTATATCATCCGGGGAAGGCCAATATAGTGGCCGATGCCCTGAGTCGCAGAGCAGATATATATGTGTATATAATGCTGTTTGAATATACATACATATATACGCGTATATAACACCGTTTGAATCATATTCCATCCACTGTGGGCAACATCATCATCATATACCAGCTGATCAGGTGGTGGTGCGTATATAACGCCGTAACCTTTTCCCATATCCCATATACATATATTTACATATATACGCGTATATAACGCCATCTGGTCATGGGTCAATGCACATGTATAAATGAGTGAAATGCAAGAAAAATACATAATAATCAATATCACAAGGCATGGCGCGCTATTCAAAAAGCTATTGCTTGCATAAAGGGAACATCGGAAGAGAACTACCAAATTATACCTTCATACCTACACATGGTGGTGTATAGAAACCCATGGACGTACACTATCATAAAAAGAGATGAGCAGAATGGTAAGAAAAATAATACTAACCATCAGCCTGAAGTTTCAAATGTACCTATTTGTGTTACGATATGCTGACAACAAACATGGTAGAATCAATAAATTCCGTGCTACTAAAAGCGAGAGAAGTTCCTATTTTAAGAATGTTAGATTTCATCCAAGAAAAGTTGGGAGACTGGTTTTATGAAAGGAGAAAAAAACACATGAAACATTTCACAAAGTATCAATATGGATAGAAGAAGAGATGAATAAGAAGATGGACTTGGTTTGCAAAATGTTTGTGAGTATATTTATTAACTTCAAAATTTACTTCAGCGTGTTTTCTCTGATGTTATTAACTAATGCATAATTACTTCAGCTTTTAATATCTGCTGGAGTGATTTACTTCTTACATATAAAAAATAATTATACTTTTTCTTTTTGAAGTAATAATACACTAATATACTTTTTTTTTTACTTTTTTATTCCTTCTTAGGTGTTCAACCTTGATTCAATGTTATTTAGAATAAATAGTGAAGGAATGGAATTCATTATGGACTTAAAGAAGAGAACGCGTCACTGCTTGAAATTCCAACTTGATGAATTGCCATGTCCACACACAGTTGCTGCTAATTAGAGATATTTCAGAAATCTGATTACTGCTCAAAATGGTATTCAAGGGAAACATGGTTCAAAACATATGAAGGACATGTGAATACTGATTGTAACGACCCGACCGGTCGTTTTGAGCTCTAGCGCGTTCTTTGGCAGTTTGAGACCATGAGCAGCTTCACTTCAGGTATTATGAATTGTACGCATGGTCAGAATTGAATTCCGAGAGTTTTGGAGTTGATTTATGAAGAGAATTCTCATTTTGGAAACTTTAGGTTGGAATAATCGACTAAGGTTGGATCTTTGAGTAAACGACCTCGGAATCGGGATTTGAAGGTTCCAACAGATTCGTATGATGACTTTGGACTTGGGCGTATGTCCGGATCGGGTTTTGGATGACTCGGGAGCGTTTCGACTCCTATCAAGGAAGTTGGCATTTTGGAAGAATTTTATAAAGTTGGGTTGAGGTGTATTTCAATGTTATCGATGTCCTTTTGGGATTTCGAGTTTGGGAATAGTCCCGTATGGTATTTTGGCATTGGGAGCGTGTTTGGAAGTGGAATTGGAGGTCCATAGGTCATTTTGGGGTCATTTGGCGAAAGTTAGAAATTTAAAGGTTTGTGAGGAGTTTGACCGAAAATGGACTTTTTGATATTGGGGTCGGATTCCGATTCCGGAGGTTGGAGTAGGCCGTCATGTTGAATATGACTTGTGTGCAAAATTTGAGGTCAATCGGACGTGACTTGACTGGTTTCGGCATGGAATGTAGAAGATGGAAATTTTAAAGTTCATTAAGATTGAATTGGAGTGCGATTCATGGTTTCGACGTTGTTTGATGTGATTTGAGGCCTCGAGCAGGTCCGTGGGATGTTATGCGACTGGGTTGTCATGACCCGATTTCCCCTCCGAAGGCATCATGACGGCACCTAGTCTCTACGACTAGGTAAGCCTAATCGCGGAAAAACACATATTAAATAAAAGCAATATAAATAAAGATGAAATAAGCGAGTCTACAATGAAAAACCTCGCCACTTGGCGTATACAAAATACAACTTTTCCCAAAACCCGGAACATCACTTTAATCACAAGCTCTGTCTCGAAATAACTCTATACAAGGAGACTGAATTTACATGAAGAGGAAATCTATCTAAATCTAGAGTGGAAGGTGACTCGAAGGACTCTGCAGACGCGGCAGAATTTCCTTTCGGTCTCCTAAAGCTGCTGCTCGGACCCCTAGCCACGAAACTGAGCTGGTACCTAGATCTGCACACGAAAAACATGTGCAGGAAAGAGCATGAGTACACCACAAATTGGTATCCAGTAAGTACCAAGCCTAACCCCAGTCGAGTAGTGACGAGGTCAGGTTAGGGCTCTACTGGATTTTGATAGTAAAACAGTACAAAAATAATGTGAACAGAGAGGTATAACAAGCTGAGGCAAATCAGTAGAAACAATGAGAAAAAAGGAAATAATAACAGGGAGCCCTCGACTCAGCACAACATATATCAAAGTAATAAGTATGCAATGCAGTACAGGGAGAAAGCTCCCGGAATCTCGTCCGTAGTCCCAATTTAAATATGCAATGCAGTATAGGGGGGAAGCTCCCGGAATCTCGTCCGTAGTCCCAATTTAAATATGCAATGCAGTATAGGGGGGAAGCTCCCGGAATCTCGTCCGTAGTCCCAATTTAAATATGCTATGCAGTATAAGGAGGGAAAGCTTCCTGAATCTCGTCCGTAGTCCCAATTTAAATATGCAATGCAGTACAGGGGGAAAGTTCCTGGAATCTCGTCTGTAGTCCCAATTTAAATATTCAAGGCAGTACAAATACAGGATAAATTTTTTATTTAAAACAGTTCAGGAAAAGTCAAAGGAAAAATATGGATAAACTACCTAAGCATGGTACATATAGTAATAACTAGGGAAAAATTCAAGTAAAACAGGTAGACATGCTATTTCCTAATCTAAACTACATAGTCGATACAAGAATTATTGAAATAGGAGTGAAATGATTTAAGTCATGTAGGAAAAATGGAGGTTTTGCAACAATGGCCCGTGTACGTACTCGTCACCTCATGCACACGGCGCCCAATCAACATAAACAGTATTAAAACAGCCTAGGGGAAGTCCCCAACACAGAGTTAGGCAAGTCACTTACCTCGACTATGCTATTCAACTCGAAACCACGCTCTTGCCATGAGTATCCGACTCCGAATGGCCCAAATCTATTCAATTCGATTTCACAATGTAAATATCACTTTAAGGAATCAAAATAGCTAATAAGTTTGAGGCTAATACGCGAATTTAGGAAAATCGCCCAAAAATTTCCCCGGGCCTACGTCTCGGAATCTAGTGAAAGTTACAAATTTAGAACACCCATTCACTCACGAACTCACTCAAACAAGAATCATCGAAAACCGATGACAAAATCCTATTAAATTCTCGGATTTTCTAATTAGGGAAACTTTTTCCCATTTGCAGGGCTAGCTCATAAGCAACCTCCCTAACACGTCGCAACACCTCAAAAGGGCCTTTAAATCTCGGACTCATCTTACCCTTCTTCCCAAACCTCATGACGCCCTTCATAGGCGATACCCGAAGCATAACTCGATCACCAGCCATAAATGCCAAATCAGGAACCTTCCGGTCCGCATAACTCTTCTACTTAGACTGAGCTGCACGAAGTCTCTCCTGAATCACCTTCACCTTGTCCAGGGCGTCCTGGACCAAATCTGTACCCAACAATCGGGCCTCGCCCGACTCAAACCATACAACTGAGAACCGACACCGTCTACCATACAAAGCCTCATACGATGCCATCACACAGGCACATAACATATCCTCAAGAATTTGAATCGTGCGATCAGACTGCCCGTCTGTCTGAGGGTGAAAGGTTGTACTCAACTCTACCCTGGTGCCTAGCTCCTGTTGAACGGCTCTCCAGAACCGCGAAGTGAACTATGCACCTCTGTCTGAAATGATAGATACTGGAATATCGTGGAGGCAAACAATCTCCTTGATATAAATCTTCGCCAACCTCTCGGAGGAGTATGTAGTCAACACAGGAATGAAATGGGCTGACTTAGTTAGCCGATCCACAATCACCCAAATAGCATCGAACGTCTTCAAAGTTCGAGGAAGTCCAACCACGAAGTCCATGGTGATCCGCTCCCACTTCCACTCTGGAAGCTCAATCTGCTGAAGTAACCCTCCCGGTGTGTGATGCTCATACTTGACTTGCTGACAGTTGAGACACTTGGCCACAAATTCCACTATATTCCTTTCCATCCTTCTCCACCAATAGTGCTGTCTCAGATCCTGGTACATCTTCGTGGTACCCGGGTGAATGGAACATCGCGAGCTATGGGCCTCCTCAAGAATCAACTCCCGAAGCCCATCCACATTGGGCACATAGACCCGACCCTGCATCCTCATCACACCGTCATCTCCTATAGTCACATCCCTGGCATCACCTCGCCGAACCTGTCCTGAAGAACCAGAAGGTGGGGATCATCATACTGGTGCTCTCGAATACAGTCATAAAGAGAAGACCGAGCCACCACACAAGCTCAAACCTGGATAGGCTCCGAAAGATTCAACCTCACGAACTGAGTGGCTAAGGACTGAATATCTAAGGCTAAGGGCCTCTCAACTGCCGGAAGATATGCCAAACTCCCCAAACTCTCCGCCCGGTGACTCAAGGCGCCGACCACCACATTGGCCTTCCCCGGGTGGTATAATATAGTGATGTCATAGTCCTTTAGAAACTCCAACCATCTCCGCTGGTGAAAATTGAGGTCCTTCTGCTTGAATATGTTCTGCAAACTCCAGTGATCGGTGAAAATCTCATAGGGAACACCGTATAATTACACCATATCTTCAGGGCGTGAACAATCGTTGCCAAGTCGAGATCATGAACTGGATAGTTCTTCTCAAGCACCTTCAACTGCTTGGACGCGTAGGCAATCACCCTACCGTCCTGCATCAGCACCACTCCGAGGCCAATCCTCGAAGCATCATAATAGACGGTATAGGACCCTGAACCCGTAGGCAATACTAACACTGGAGCTGAAGTCAGGGCTGTCTTGAGCTTCTGAAAGCTCTCCTCACACTCCTCAGTCCACCTGAACGGAGCACCCTTTTGAGTCAACCTGGTCATCGGTGCTGCAATGGATGAAAAACCCTCCACAAAAAGACGATAGTACTCAGCCAAATAGAGGAAACTATGGATCTCCATTGCTGATGACGGTCTAGGCCAACTCTGCACCGCCTCCACCTTCTTCGGATCTACCTTGATCCCATCCCAAGACACTATGTGGTCCAAGAATGCCACTGAGTCAAGCCAGAACTCACATTTAGAGAATTATGCATACAATCTCTTCTCCCTCAAGGTATGAAGCACAATCTTCAAATGCTGCTCATGATCTTCCCGTGATCGAGAATACACCAGGATGTCGTCAATAAACACAATGACGAAGGAATCAAGATAAGGCCGGAACACATTGTGCATCAAATACATAAAAGCTGCTGGGGCATTGGTCAGCCCGAATGACCTAACAAGAAACTCATAGTGGCCATATCTGGTCCAGAAAGCAGTCTTCGGGATATCCGGCTCCCGAATCTTCAATTGATGATAGCCAGAACGGAAGTCAATCTTGGAAAATACCCTGGAACCCTGTAGCTGGTCGAACAAATCATCAATGCGAGGAAAATGATACCTGTTCTTCACGGTGACCTTGTTCAACTACCGATAATCAATACACATGCGCATGGAACCATCCTTTTTCTTCACAAATAATACTGGAGCACCCCAAGGTGATACACTGGGTCCGATGAAACCCTTATCAAGCAACTCTTGTAACTGCTCCTTCAACTCAGGAAGATCCATACGGTAAGGAGGGATAGAAATGGGCTGAGTGCCCGACAGCAAATCATGCCGAAGTCAATATCTCTGTCGGGTGGTGTACCCGGAAGATCAGCTGGGAATACATCAGGAAAGTCCCTCACTACTGGAACTGACTCAACTGGAGGGGTATCAACACTGGCATCTCTCACATAGGCCAAGTACGCATCACACCCCTTCTCAACCATCCGCTGAGCCTTAAGAAATGAAATGACCTCACGGTGAGTATATTCTAAGGTGCCTCTCCACTCAAATCTCGGCAAGCCTGGCATAGCCAGCGTCAAGGTCTTAGCGTGACAATCAAGAATATCATAATAGGGCGACAACCAGTCCATGCCCAAGATAACATCAAAATCTATCATGCAGAGTAATAATAAATCAGCCCTGGTCTCAAAACCACTAAGAGAAATCAAACACGACCGATATATGCGGTCCACAACTAGAGAGTCTCCCACAGGAGTAGATACATAGACATGGGAACTCAAAGAATCCCGAAATATCCCCAAATTTGGAGCAAAATTAGAGGACACATATGAATACGTAGAGCCTGGATCAAATAATACTGATGCATCCCTATGGCAGACAGGGACAATACCTGTGATGACTGAGTCTGAAGCAAAAACCTCGGAACGGGCTGGAAGAGCATAGTATCTATCCTGGCCTCCCCCTCTAGGGCGACCTCTACTTCCTCGATCCCCACCTCGAGCTGGCTGAGGAGGTGGAGCGACAACTGGGGCTGGAAGAATAGCCAGAGGACCCGGCGGAGCACGTGGAGGCTGATAAGACTGTGGAGGCGCACCCCTCATGGCCTTGAGGAAATATCTAATCAAGTGAAGAGTGTTACCACAATCAAAACAACCCCTCGGAGGACGCTGCGGCTGAGACTGAATAGGAGTTGGCCTGCTGTGCTGGCCTGAGATAGCACCTCGAACTGGAGGCATGCTGGATATTGCCGGTGCATAATAGAACTCCTGAGGCCTAAAAGGAGCTGGAATACCGCTGGCTACTGGAAGGGATAAATGAACAGGGCAGCCCACAAATCCCCTACCGTGACGTGATGTTGGTGCACGAGCTCCTGAAAAATGGCCAGCCTCTAGAGACCTCTTGGCCTCCCTCTCCTCTCTGTCCTGGGAGAACATGCCCTCTACTCTCCTGGCAGTACTCACTGCCTGCTGGTAAGTGATATCCATCTCCAAATCTCTGGCCATACTGGTCCTAATACTAGGATGGAGTCCCTCGATGAAGCGGCGAACCCGCTCTCTGACTATGGAAACCAAGGCTGGGGCATGCCGAGCTTACTCACTGAAACGATATTCATACTCCGACACAATCATAGTACCCTGGCGCAACTGCTCAAACTCCGCGCACCAAGTATCCCTGAGGCTCTGAGGGACATACTCTCGCAAAAACATCTCTGAAAACTGAGTCCAAGTGAGTGTGGCTGCCTTATCCGGACTACTCAGCGCATAGGCCCGCCACCATTGATATGCCGCTCCCCTCAGCTGGAAAGCGGTGAAAGAAACCCCACTGGTCTCCACAATTCCCATAGTGCGGAGAATACGGTGACACTCTTCAAGAAATCCTAGAGCGTCATCTGAAGTTAGTCCGCTGAAAGTAGGTGGGTGGTACTTCTTGTACCTCTCGAGTCTGAGCTGCTCGGCCTCAGAAGCCGCTACCCTAGCATCATGCTGAACTGGAGCCGCTGGGGGCATAGGAATATACTCCGGGGCTTGATCAACCTGGCCCCTCTGATCACGAGTGCGGGCTGCGGGAGTCTGTGCTCCTCCCCCGGCCTGAGATCTAGCGGGAGCTATCATAAATAGTCCAGCCTACGCTAGAGTACAGAACATGCTCATGAACTGAGCGAAGGTCTCCTGCAATGCTGGAGCAGCAATAGGGACCTCTTGTGTCGACTCTCCAGCTAGGGCTGCCATAGGCTACTCTGTCTCCGCTCTCGCCGGTGCTCGGGCTGCACCGCACAATCATCCTCTACCCCGGCCCCGGCCTCTGGCAGGGGGCTTGGGTGCCTGGTCGTCGGTTCTCCCAGTACGGGTCCTCACCATCTGTGGGAAAGAATAGAATAGAATTGTAGAATTTTTGTTTGATGTCAATAACTCGCACGAAAAAGGAAATCAAAGAAATATGATTGTTCCTAACAGTTACATAGCCTCCCGAAGATAGATACAAACGTCTCCGAACCGATCCGCGAGACTCTAATAAACCGGCTTGTGACTTGTGACTCCTATGAACCTAGATGCTCTGATACCAACTTGTCACGACCTAATTTCCCCTCCAAAGGCATCATGACGGCACCTAGTCTCTATGACTAGGTAAGCCTAATCGCGGAAAACCACATATTAAGCAGTAGAAATAAAGACGAAATAAGTGAGTGTACAATGAAATACCTCGCCACTTGGCGCATACAAAATACAACATTTTCCAAAACCCGGAACATCACTTTAGTCAGAAGCTCTGTCTCAAAATAGCTCTATACAACGAGAGGGAATTTACATGAAAAGGAAATCTATCTAAATCTGGAGTGGAAGGTGACTCGAAGGACTCTGTGGTCGCGACAAAATTTCCTTTCGGTCTCCTAAAGCTGTTGCTCCGACCCCTAGCCACGAAACTGAGCGCTGGTACCTGGATCTGCACACGAAAAACATGTGCAGGAAAGGGCATGAGTACACCACAAATTGGTACCCAATAAGTGCCAAGCCTAACCCCAGTTGAGTAGTGACGAGGTTAGGTTAAGGCTCTACTGGATTTTTATAGTAAAACATTATAAAAATAATGTGAACAGAGAGGTATAACAAGCTGCGACAAATTAGTAGAAACAATGAGCAAAAAGGAAATAATAATAGGGAGCCCTCGGCTCAGCACAGTATATATCACAGTAATAAGTATGCAATGTAGTACAGGGGGAAACCTCCCGGAATCTCGTCCGTAGTCCCAATTTAAATATGCAATGAAGTATATGGGGGAAAGCTCCTGGAATCTTGTCCGTAGTCCCAATTTAAATATGCTATGCAGTACAGGGGGAAAGCTCCCTAAATCTCGTCCGTAGTCCCAATTTAAATATGCAATGCAATACAGGGGTAAAGCTCCCGGAATCTCATCCATAGTCCCAATTTAGATATGCAATGCAGTACAAATACATGATACAATTGTTATTTAAAACAGCTTAGGAAAAGTCAGGCAAAATATGGATAAACTACCTAAGCATGGTACATATAGTAATAACTAGGGAAAAATTCAAGTAAAACAGGTAGGCATGCTATTTCTTAATCTAAACTACATAGTTGATATAGGAATCAGTGAAATAGGAGTGAAATGATTTAAGTCATGGAGGAAAAATGGAGTTTTTGCAGAAATGGCCCGTGTACGTACTCGTCATCTCACGCACACGGCACCCAATCAACATAAACAGTATTAAAACAGCCTAGGGGAAGTCCCCAACACAGAGTTAGGCAAGTCACTTACCTCGATTGCGCTACTCAACTTGAAACCACGCTCTTGACGAGTATCTGACTCCGAATGGCCCAAATCTATTCAATTCAATTTCACAATGTAAATATCACTTTAAGGAATCAAAATAGCTAATAAGTTTGAGGCTAATACGCGAATTTAGGAAAATCGCCCAAAAAGTCCCCCGGGCCTACGTCTCGGAATCTAGGGAAAGTTACAAATTTAGAACACCCATTCAGTCACGAACTCACTCAAACAAGAATCATCGAAAACCGATGACAAAATCCTATTAAATTATCGAATTTTCTAATTAGGGAAACTTTTTCCCATTTGCAAGATTTTTCACCTAAATCCCTTAATTGCATGGAAGAAATGGCCATAGATTAATGATATACATAGGGAATAGGGTTAGGAATCGTTATCTATGAAGCTTATCCTCAAAGCTCACTCCAAATCGCCCACACCCGAGCTCCAATTGATTTTTGAAGTTATGAAATTCAATCCCTCGAATCTGATATAACTTCCCAGTGATTTCCGCACATGCGCCCCTTGGACTGCACCTGCGGAAATTCCATCGCAGGTGCGAAAACCCACTGAAAGGCCTGGGGCCGCACCTGCGGTCTGTTGGCCGCATCTGCGGAAAACCAACTGCACCTGCAAGGAATGGGTGACTTAGCCAAGTCCACACCTGTGAGCCCCTCGCCCCCACCTGCGGAAGGTCCACCGCAGGTGCGACACACCAGAACCAACAATGGTTCAGCTGTTCTTCCAAGTTCTAAATACACCCGATGAGCATCCGAAACATCCCCGAGGCCCCCGGACCGAAAATAAACTTACCAACCAATCCTAATACCTTATCCAAACTTAGTCGATCCTCCAAAACACATCACCTAACACTAAAATCACCAATTATACATGGATTCAAGCCTAAGAACATATGAAATTTTCCAAAATCTACAACCGATGCCGAAACACATCAAAACTAGTCCGAATGACCTCAAATTTTACACACATGTCCCAAATGATACAACAGACCTATAGCCACTCTCGAAACTCCATTCCGAGCCCGACATCATAATTCCACCTATCAGCCGAAATCGCCGAAATTCTAACTTTTGCCAATTCAAGCCTAAATCTACTACAGACCTCGAAAGCACACTCCGGACACACCCCTAACTCCAAAATCACCCAACGGAGCTAACAAAGTCGACAGAATCCCATTCCGGACCCTTCTTCCCACATTTCCAACTATGGTCCGAATTTTAAGGCTTAAACTCACATAGAAGGACTATGTGTCCAAAAACTCTCCGAATTTCACCAATCAATGTTCCAATAAGTCCCAAAAGAAGAAATAGACATGCGGAAAGCAGTTATTAGGGGATCGGGGTGCTAACTCTCAAAATGACCTACCGGGTCGTTACATGGGTCGTGTGATTGGACGGGGTCCTGAGGGCCTCGGGTGTGTTTCGGGGTGGTTTAAGATTATTTCGGGCTGTTTTGCAATGGCTGATGCTGGTGTCTGGGTGTTGTTCTTCACGTACGCGAGGATCCTCTCACGTTCGCAAAGAAGGATTTGGCTTCAGGAACTTTATTCTTTGCGTTTGCAAAGGGAGCCTCGCGTTTGCCAAGAAGAAAAATCTAGGTTCCGCAGGTCTGACTTCGGAGGCTCATATCTCATAATATATAAGGAATTTTGAGATGATGTAAAAATGGAAGTTGTAGAATTTTGTGTCTATTATTTATAAAGGTAAACCATTTAGAATTTTTATTTGTGTACAAATAGTTATGGCTGGTACACTACAGGGTATCCGGGAAGATGAAGAAGAAATTTTTGTTGCATAGGGCTGACTTTAGCCGCTTATATCTCAAAATCTAGGGAGATGACTTTGGACGCTGATTTATGTTGCATAGGGAGATGCCTAAAACAAGAAAGTTGTAGATATTGGAGTCTAGTTTACATAACATTAAACCATTTATCATTTGGAGTTTTGTGAAAAAAGTTATGATCATTATACTAGAGGCTGTCTGAGAAGAGTTTGGAAGTGATTTTTTGAGAAATTTCTTCATCGCGAACGCGATGGGTGTATCGTGAACTAGATGAAGAATTGCCTGGGCAGTGTATAAGTTTGTAAAAATGGGTTTGGCTAATTTCATCTCATTTCCTCCATGGGAGCCGACCTAGGAGCGGATTTGGAGCTCCATCTTCATCATCCATGTCAAGGTAAGTGATTCACACATATTTCAAGTTAAATACTTTGATTTTTATATATATATATATATATATATATATTTTAACATGAAAATTCATGGAAAATTAGTGAAAACTTGGGGTTTTGGTATAAAACCTAAAATTTTTTATTTTTGGATTTTGACCACGAATTTGGGCAAGAAATTGAGAGTAAATTATATATTTGAGTTAGTGAGGCTATGGGTAAAGTTATCTTCAAAAAATTTCGAAATCCGGGCATGTGGGTCTGAGGGTGATTTTAATCGACTTTTCGATCGGGGTTAGAAATTATTATAAGTTGGATTAGAATGAGTATTTGAGTATATATTTATGGGTTTGCACATTGACTAGTTTTGAGGCGTTGTGCATCAAATTGAGTCATCGGAAAGGCTTGGAGGCCGGTTATGGAACTTCGGATCAAGATAAGTCTCCTTTCTAATCTTGTAAGAGGGAATTGTCCCCATAGGTAAAATAATTAATTATGTGCTGCTATTTGTGGGGGGGCTACGTACGCACGAGGTGGAGAGATTCCGTACGCAACTACTAGTTATGCCTATGTCTGGGTAGTTTTAGGCTTACATCATGCTTTGTTGTTATTATATTTGATTTGTGCTTATTGTTTGCTTTTAGAAGCTAGCATACTTATTAAGTATTTTTTGAAAGGAATCGAAAATTGTTATAAAAAATGGGAATCTTGAATGTTTTCACTAAAAGTTCATGTTTTGAATGTAACGACCCAACTAGCCGTTTTGAGCTCTAGTGTGTCGTTCATCCGTTTGAGGTCATGAGCAGCTTCATTTCAGGTGTTATGAGTCGTAGGTGTGGTCGGTGTTGAACTTCGGGAAGTTCGGAGTCAAATCGGAAAGAAAATTCTCATTTCGTAAGGCTTAAGTTGGAAGAATTGACTAAGATTAGAATTTTGAGTAAACGACTTCAAAATCAGGATCTGAAGGTTGTAGCAGGTTCGTATGATGATTTCAGACTTGGGCGTATGTCCGGATCGGGTTTTGGATAACCCGGGAGCGTTTCGGCGTATATTGTGGAAGTTAGTATTTTAGAAGAATTTTATAAGTTTGGTTTAGAAGGCATCTCAGTATTATAGAGGCCCGTTTGGGATTCCGAGTCTTGGAATAGCTCCGTATGGTGATTCTGGAGTTGGGAGCGCTATCGGAAGTGAATTCGGATGTCCGGAGGTCATTTTGAAGTCATTTGGCTAAAGATAGAAATTTGAAGGTTTTTGAGAAGTTTGACCGAGAGTTTGACTTTTTGATATTGGGGTCGGATTTCAATTTCAAAAGTTGGACCAGGTCCATAATGTCGAATATGACTTGTGTCCAAAATTTGGGTCAATCGGACGTGATTTGATAGGTTTTGGCATCGGATATAGAAGTTTGAAATTTCAAAGTTCATAAAGCTTGAATTGGAGTGCGATTCATGATTTCGACGTTGTTTGATGTGATTTGAGGCCTCGAGCGAGTTCGTATCATGTTTTGGGACATGCTGGTATAATTGGTTAAGGTCCCGAGGGCGTCGGGTTGATTTCGGAAGGTTAACGGAATGGATTTCGGACCAAAATAGCTGTTGAAAATTCTGCAGCAAATCTGTTTTGGGACAGCAATTTATGCATCGAAGAGCTAACTTTGGCAGCGTATATATAGGAATCTATAAGGAATATGAAAATTTTCAAAACATGAAAGTTGTAAATCTTGAAGTCTAGTTTTCAGAACATTAAACCATTTGTCATTTGGAATTTGTGAAAAAAGTTATGACCGATTGAAGATGGCTGGTGGAGCAGTTTCACCAGAATTTTCTGATGCATGGAGCCGACTTTAGAAGCTCATATCTCGGAATATATAAAGAGTTATATGGTGTAAAACCTATAAAATTAAAGATCTTCGAGTCTAATTTCTAAATCTTCAAACCGTTTGTTATTTGGATATTTCTACAAGGAGTTATGAGTGTTTTAACAGAAGGTGTTCAACAAGGGAAAATTGTAATAGGATGTACAACCTGCACAACACAAGCGCAAGGTACAACTCGATGAAGCATGGGCAGATTGTTTTAAACACGAATTTTGGCCCATTTCTTTCATTTCTTCATTTGGCTTGGATGATTTTGGAGAGCTCAAGGAGGGATTTTCACCAAGCAACACAAGGTAAGTGATTTCTTCCTATTTTTGAGTTAAATATGTGATCTTACATGGATTTAGACGTGAAAAATTTGTATAAATTTGGGATTTTTGGAGAAGACCTAGAACTTTGAATTTTGGACTTTTACCATGAATTTGAGCATGAAAATTGTATCAAATTGTATATTTGAGTTAGTAAAGTTATGGGTAGAATTCATCTTCGAGAAATTTCGGAATCCGGACACGTGGGCCCGAGGGCATTTTGGTCAATTCCTTGAGCGGAGATGGGAGTTTATATAATATGAGTTTTTAACAAATATTTCAGTATATTTTCATTGGTTTACCATTATTTGGATAGTTCGGGGGCGTTGCGCATCCATTGAAGTCGACATAGAGGCTTGGAAGCCGGGTATGAATCTTCGGAGCGAGGTGAGTCTCCTTTCTAACCTTGTAAGAGAGAATTGTCCCCATAGGTGTTCTACGTGCGGTGTGTAATTGTTTTGGGGTCTACGTGCATACAAAGTGATGAGAGTCCATACGTAGAGACTATTATATCATATCGGGTAGTTTTAGGACTCACGAGCATGCCATTACGTGCCTTATGTGTATCTTTAGCCAAACTTTGAGTTGCTTATTATCTTTGAACCAGTATTCAAAGATAATAGTACAGTGATTGACTTGGAGACTTATACGGGCTGCATTTATCCGGAGGTGTTCCGCAGCTGACAGAGTTTCCCTCCTATGTATTTATACCTTATGTTGAGCCTTTGTCAAATTTGTTCCTCGGGCAAGCGATATATAATTGTATAAATTCTTAGAAGTTTCTCCTGTACTTGTGACACCGGGTTCTGGGATATGTATTGGGATATAATTGCTTAAGTGTAATCTTTTAAACCATTATTTTTAATTAACAGACTTTTATTTGGTTAGTATGTAATGAAGTGAAAGGAAGTGTTTTCATAAATATTTTTAAACGGAAAGTTATTTCGATTAGTTAATGTTTTGGATTGCATGAACTTGTGTCCGGCTCCATCACGACCTTAGGGATTTTGGGTCGTGACATTGAAAAGAAATGGAAGAATACTTTAATAACTCGAGAAATCTATGTGTAACCGCGTCGCATGTATGATTCGCGAGCGGGGTAAGTCCTCCTACCATACTCATATGGGATCGGGTCATTCGCCTCGGCAGGATTTATGTACCACACTCTCATGGGAGCGGGCCGT